>JAFBJQ010000067.1:278480-439444 GCA_016785345.1 Trinectes maculatus
AAGCCATCAGAACCATCCCCTCAGTGACAGTGACCTCTCACCCCTGACTCGGCACGAGACCAGGCGAGGACAGGTACATCCGGGGCCCTATGCGAGACACGTGCTCACAGGAGATGTGCAGATACACGGGGAAACAATGGGCTTTTTCAAACGTCTGTGCAGTGATAGAGTGATAGAGAGAGTGATAGAGAGGGAGAGAGAGAAGAGGGGAAGAGATGGGGAGATAAAAAAAGGAGGTAGATGGGACTTGATTGGCGCAGGTAGCGGGATGCGACGGAGGAAGTGCACGGAGATAGGGAGAGGACAGGACGGGGAGAAAGTGATAGAGGGGAGGGAGGGAGGAGGGGGGGGGAGAAAAAACAACGGAACAATTTTTTTTTAAGTTTCGTAAAGGGAGACAGGCAGCAGGGAGGGGAGGAGGAAAGAGAGAGCGAGGGAGGGAGAGAGAGAGAGAGCGTGTGTCTGTGTGCGTGCGTGTGTGTGTGTGTGTGTGTGTGTTTTTATGAATGAAGTGAGTCACTGCCGATGTGTCATAGGCCCGACGTCTTTATAAAGGAAGTTTTAAACAAGCCTAAACACTTCACTGCGCGCAAAAATTGGACTTACCACACTCGCATCCCTCTCTCTCTCTCTCTGTGCATTTCTGTTGCCTCTCTCTCTCTCTCCCTCTCTCTCCAAACTGCTCAAGTGTCTCTCCCTCTCTCTGCCTTCAGCACTCCATCAAGACTCACAGGGGCTCATCTCAAACTTTGCCCGAGACAGAAAGTTTTTTAATTTTAATTTTTTTTTTTTTACCTCTCTCTCCTGACTGGTGCTCCAGCCATCACTGCTCTCTCATTCATTCCCGTCCTGACAACTTTCCTCCTCACTCTGACTCTGAAGAGTGCGAAGAGCAAACCGGAGCACGTGACAATTTCCGGAGTTGAATTTATTTATTTAATTTTTCTATTTATTTATTTATCTACGTTTGTCTGCTGGGGTTTTTTTTTCCCCTCTCTGGCTCTTGGATCCGAACCAATATGAAATGTAAGTGACTGTGTGAGTGTGTAACAGCTCTCTGTGTGTTTATCAGCTCCTGTGTTGTTTTTTTCATCATTGTATTAAAACGTGGTTGTAGGAAGTTGATGTGTTTGATAACAGATGTTTTTCCCCCCTCCCTATACAGACACAAAATTATTTATTGACTTACAAGTAACTACTGACTTGACTTGCTGATTCAGCAGATAGTGCTGATAAAACTTTATTGCCTGGGCTGTTAAAGTGGGACAGGGAGCTCAGGTGCTCCTGCAGTGTTATTTTGCCTGTGATTTTTGTGGTTCACCTGTAATTATCACGCATTCGTCATTTCAACACCACGGTGGCTCCCTTTTAATACTTTACCTTGTATTTGAACTTGAAAGGAAAAGAATGAATGAGCCTACTGTTAGAGTTGACTTGGCTTGGTCTATATAATTTATACCACCTCCTGACGTACCTATCCAGTTGCAGGTGTGACAAGCAGCAGCATTCATTGCGTTACCTATGGCAAAGGAGTGATGGTGATATTCGGTGTCAAAGGCTGGCTTTTAATGATTTAATTATTTGCATCCAGCCTGTAAAAACATGACTCTGACACTGAAGCTCTTCAGGATTCCTCTGCCAAGTCTGGAGCTATTGTTTATATTATGGTGCAATATCTTCCCCAGGAACTGACAGCCGTGGCCTGAGGTCATTATCATTATGGCGAGATGACAGCGCCTCTCCACTAATTGCTTCCGTTTTCTTCTACTCCTACAGTGCTGCTCGACTCCTCCTCATCACTCCTCTTCTCGCTGCTATTGGCTCAGCTGCCTGTACTCACGTCTGCCTCTCCAGTGCCACAGCGGCGGCCCAGTGACATGGATAAACTGTCCAATCAGACCAAAAATCTAATGAAGCTCACCCAGGAACTGCTGGTAAGTGAAAATGATGCTGTTGTGATGATATCAGATCTAAGTCACTGATTGGACGACGGGCTAATGAGTCCCTGGCCATTCTATGCTAATTGAATTGTTAGTGTGAGGGAGGGTAGAGGATGCTGGTCATTGCACTGCAGCCTGCCTTGATAGATCCTTCCCAAATTGGATTTGGTGCTAATGTTTCTGTGCAGTTTAGGTAACGTCACACTACTCGAACACTGAATCATTCGCTGTAGTGGAAACATTGTTTCATTCTGTTACACTGGGTTTCCTCAGGACCTAAATCTGACTTAAGCTGCTTTCATTGATGACAGACGGGCTGAGTCCATCTGCGTGCTTAGATCAGGGTAGCAACAGCCCCTTGGGAGATTTCACTGAGTGATCTCACTTTTAATCCGCACTGGACTCCAGAGAGAAGGGAGCTCTGACTCAGCAGCCGCCTGATCTGCCTGATCACCTGACTGGTGGCAGTAGCAGGAAGACCGGTGGCCAGGCCAGCACCTGCAACCAGTCCATTGAACATGCAGTGAAATTGAAATCAATGTTAATTAAATAATGAACAATTAATTCCCATAATTCCCAACGATGGTCACGGAGGAGACGTGGTGTGCATGTTACAATTCAAGGAATCAGTTTATCAATATCTCTAATTAACTTAAGTTTAAGAGGTTAGTACCTACTTATGTAACTAAGGCTGAACTGCCAAGCTTATATCATCTACAAAATGACAGTAGAGTGCATGACATGCCTGTTTACGCAGAAACATGTTTATTTTTTGTGGCTAGACTGCGGAAGTGTGGATAGAGTTGGAGTTGATTTTTTTTTTCTATGAAATATGAATCGCTTGCACACACTGCGCTGACAATTCTGGGCCAGATCGTATTCTGTTGACAGGCAAGTGAGAGGGAAAATCAGATTTGAGAACTCCAAGCCAAGATTTGTCTCCAGCTGGTGATTGTATATCAACACCGTGTTTTAACAGGTGAAAAAAAAAGAAAGAAAGATGGATCTTATCTCTGGATCTCTGGTTACACATGACTGATCTAGTTTCTATTTTTGCATTATGCAAATGTTTGAGCTCTTTTGTTCAGGGGATAAAATCAAAAATAGCTGCATACGCTCTCTAGCTTTAGGCAGCAGATACTATTCAGAAACTGTGTATTTGGGTGTTTTGTAGCAGCAGTCTCACCTTGCAACGATATGTAATGTGCCAGCTTTATCAACGGAAAAGTATTAGACAGTGTTCAGTAACGTGCAGATTTATTTTTAATGTGTTTTTCTTTATTGTGCAGAATTCCACTGAAAAGAGGACAAAGTTAGGAAAGATAAATAAAATGGGAATCCGCGGAAAGTCCCTGCAAAAAAACCCAAATGAAACTGATGCTTTAAAAGAAGAGTATACACAAAGTATACACATAGGGCTATGTTAGTTTTCCGATGTGCCTGTGTATCTGTGTGAGTGAGTCTTTGTGTGTTTGCATGCGTACTGTATGGGCGCAAATGTGTCTGCATACATTTGTGTGTATGCATTTTTGTGGCTGTGTGTGCACACTGAGGGTTCTGTAAATAGCCACGGTTGTGTAGGTGCAGTGTTTAGTGTTTTGCTTTCAGTCGCCACAGCAAAGTGACTTGATAAAAATCAAAAAGATTTATCACATTCCATTATTTGCATTCAGGAAGAAAAGGGGTCGATGCTGAGTTCTGTCAGGTGAGGTCATAATCTACGATGGATAGAGCAAGTAGAAGGAGGATAAGGGGGAGAATTACAGGCTGACAGAGATGCAGCGAAAAACCGCAAGAGATGAGGAGATCAGAGAGCCAACGAGATGACAAGCCAGTGTGTGTATGTGTGCATGCATGCACACGCGCATGTGATGTTGCATGTGCTTGTGCACCTGGTATGAGGCAGGGAGCAATGAGAGGGGCTGAGAGAAGGAAGCAAGGGATGGGAGAGGACAAAAGAAACTGAGACAAAACATTTCACCACAAACATCAGCGAGCGCTTACGAAAGGCTGATAGGGAGACATGAGAGACAAAGCAGCACATTCATTGGCAAAAACATCAGCACAAACAGCTGGTGGCAAACAGCAAAGCAAGCAGCATAACAGGTTAAGGAAGCATTAGGCGTAAACACAACCTGTTTACTCAAATCCGTTCTCATCATCCTGATGTTGTTATGTTCCTCCGCTGATTGGAAGTGACGCATGCCTGTCTGTCATCCCTGTTTATCTCCATTTATTAGTGAATCAGGCTGACATCTTTTGTGCTAAATTGTACCACTAATAAGCCTTCGTTTAAGTCAACCTGGACTCAGGTTGTTTATCCCCCCCTGCTGGCCATCATGGAATCCACATCTACTGCCCTGTCGTAGTTTACAGCAGGGCTCGAGCTGCGCAGGAGGACTGCGTCATTCCATCTTTTTATAGCTGTGACCCTGGAGTTTCCCTACAGCCCTGTGTTGTCTGTCCCACTTGAAGTTTTCTTAGTCACTGCATATGTTGTTATCCTCGCTCTCTGTAGAAAACATCCTGTGGGTTCGGGTCATTTGCTCTTATTGTTGACATTCGGGGAGGCTGAATGTGGGTGAACTCACACTGACCCGATCAACCACACTCCCCTCAGAGAGAGCTACTGTCTCTAAGCCCAGAAAACAGACGTCCAGTCGAGGTGCTAGAGTAATACTTTCCTCATGCTGCCGTGACTTGTCTCAGGATGAGTAAAATTGCACTGTTGCAAGTAACTAATGAGCTGCTCTGTGTCTCGTTTTCTCTTTCAGAGGGAGCATGCGTTTGACTCAGACGTGGAGCCCCACAGGTTCAGGTCTCTGCCAGAAATGAGCAACAGATCAGCCAATGACCTCAACAATCTTGAGGTAATGCTCTGATAATGTGTTAGTGTCTATGTGTGTGTGTGTGTGTGTGTGTGTGAGCGTGTGAAGGAAGTGTTGCTGGTCTGTTTCTCTCCAAACAGTTACATCTCGCCACACCCATGCCGTCTCTAAAGTATGTCTGTGTTGTTTCCAGCTGAAGCCCACACTGTCTCAGCTGCATGCTGACCTGAAACTGTATGAGCACCACTTTGAGTGGCTGAACAAGGTCTCAAAGAAGCACCATCACCCGGGAGTGCCCAAGCTGGTGGAGATGGTCAGAGAAATAAAATCTCTCATCAGCCTGCTGCATCGCCAGGTAAAGACATCTGTTTCCTTGTGTTTAATCAAATTCTTCTACACGAGTTGAAGTAGTGAATGATATGGCGTCACGTTTACATCGCTTTCAAATTAATCGCTGTCAAAAACTATATTTTTTCTGATCTGCTTGTCCACAGATGCTGAAAGTTGAAGCACCGAGGCTGCCTCCAGCAACTCCTTCCCTCCCCCCTAACCTCACCTATCAGTTTGATGTTCTGCAGTCCAGCCATGAGCTTCTTCAACACTTCAAGCTCTTCTGCGACTGGGCCTACAGAGCGTTCATCACCCTCAAGTCCAAAGTCACCGCGGTACAACGATGATCCGCAAACAATTGGGCTGCAGAGCCATGAGGATGCATAGAGTCCTGCCTCAGCCAAAGGGGAATTAGGATCATGTCAGTGTGCACTGTAGTCAATAGCATCCCATAAGAGGCCAAAACATCCACCAATGACATGTGTGTTGAAGAATGTGTCTTTCCATTAGAGCCAATGAGGATGCGCCATACTGCAGCTAGTTACAACCATCAAGATTCCCCATTACAGCAAACAGCTGGTATTACTATGATGATTATTCTTAAGTCCCCAAACTTTCTCCTAAAAGTCTTGTTTATGACCATGTTATTTATGTATTTATTTATTTATTGACTGTTAGTAATTTATTTAATTTATTTGACGTTGTAATGTGTCACTCTCATCTTTATTTCTGTATTAACGTGAATTTATTTGCCCACACCTTTGTACTCTCTTTTTGTCATGTGTCTCACTGATACTCGAGAAAAACATAGTAGCACTTCCTGAACCTATAGCTCTGGTAATTACTTCTGTTTAAACGAACTTAATTTACTTTGTGTATTTCTTTAGCCAATAATTCTTTCAGTAGATGTAGCAAACATTTTTGGTTAGCCAAGATTTTCACTTAACTGTTCCCAAAACAAAAAAAAACATATTAGAGGATGTAAATTTTATCTTTTAGCAATGTGTCACATATTGATGTATCAATTTGGTGGCCAATGAAATTGTTTTAATTTGTAAATACCGGGACAAAATTAATACTTCTGTTTTTACCACAGGCAGATTTTTTATTATTGACGTCTGTTTTTGTGTCCCACATGAGGAGGCATATTTAACATTGTGGTTAAGTTGTATGAATGTGCCCTGTTGCTGAGCACTGATGGACCTGATTAGATTCTTTGCACAAACTTGTTAGGATTGGCCTCTTGGATGAGTGAGAAGGCTGATTTTGATCATGTGCTTTGGGGTAGAAAAGTTTGTTTGTTTGTTTTGTGTTTTAGTTAATCACCCAAAGCCTTAAAATACTATGTATTGTGACACTACATTCTGTACAGGTGTACATACATTTACAAGAATGTAAATTGTTGTATACAGTGCTTTGTGTATTATGTTGTTTTCTACAATATAATGTAGATTACTTTGCCAATTTTATCGCTATCATTTTTGTTCATTCCTACTCTAATATTTGTTACAGTATTGACTATTTATTTAAATAACTTGGTGGAACTATTTATTTTATGCTGCAGTGGAGCAAGACTCCTGTCTTTTTGTACTTTTATACAGTTTTTATTCCTATTTACAATTATTATACCATCTTGTTTAAATTATTGGTGTAACATCAAGTTGCCTCTTCCACACACTGATTGGCCTCAATGTGAAATATGTGCCTTGGTCAAATAAATCTTAAAGAATGTGTACAATGGATTTGAGTTTCTCTTTGATATGCAGGCTGCACTGTCAACAGTGACAGATGGATGGAACGGCAGGCAGACACATAAAGATACTACGTTACCCATAAAGCTGTGCGGCTGTATCGTCCTGTAAGGGAACATACATAACGTGAATCACGCTTTATACATTATATTTGAATATTTACGTGTGCATATATATATTATTTATAGCCGATTACTGTAACTTATGTGGGTTATAAATATTTTTGAAATGAGGTTTAAAAACGTCAATCTGGCTGTCGAAGCTCCGGACCAATAGCAGTGTCTCATCTATTGCGGCAAACAGCCAATCGCCGTCTCTGTTCTTAGGAGGCGGCATCGGGTGGAGAACTGCTGTTAGTTTGCGCTGTGTTTATTGTTAAGGTTGTGTGGATTAGCACTGCGGTGCCCAGTTCATTTTCATAATATCAACAGAATAGTTAAAGATGTGATAAAGAGTCGGGGTGAGTATTGCATCAGCCTGTATTCGTGCACAACGTTAGCAAACAAATATATGTAGCTTTTCCACACGGGCGGGGGCTACATTAGCTTTAAATACAGGCCAAGAACTGTTGGCTGTTCATATAGTAAATATTGACATTTGTGGCTGTTGCATATTTTCATAAATGACTGGATACGACGAGGTTTACTTAGAAAGCACCTTCATGGGTAGCGTAGCTATAGCTTTTGTGTATGTATTGATAGTAAACACTGCACTGCGGGGCCGGGCAACAACGGACTGACAGCCAGAGGAAAGACAGCCGGGAGGGGGGTAGCTTCATAGACACCAGGGAGGGAGGGAGGAAGCCAGGAGGAGGAACTTAAAGGCAACATGTTCACCAGGCGTTACCAAGTTATAATGCTGTATTTATTTCCATTTGCCTTTATGGTAGACCTCTCCTGAGCTGTCTACTTGGGATGACAGGTGGTACTTCCAGTGGCTGACAGGAAGGAATTTATCAAAGTGAAGAAAACATGAACAATGGAAAGGTCAAAGAGAACCCATGACACTGCACCAGAACTGGTCCCCACAGGTTTCTAAGGATTATCATGGCTAACTCAGTGGCTTTAGTGGTCCAAGGAGAACTCCTACCACCTCAGTCCGCCTCCTCACTCTCTCCTTTCCCATCCCTGCTTGGCTCAGGAGAGGATGGTGATGACGATAGGGAGAGAGCGGCGCTTGTGGAGGGAGACAAGGGGGTGGTGGAGGGTGGAGAGGAGGTGGTTCTGGACATGGTGACGTCTTCTGGGTCTGGCCCTGCCCAGCAATCCAAACACTCAGATCATCCCTTTCAGTGTCTGGACTGTGGCAAGAGCTTCAGGTGGTCGTCCAGGCTGACTCACCACCAGCGGAGCCACAATAATGAGAGACCCTACCGTTGCAACCTCTGCCCCAAGGCCTTCAAGGGCTCCTCTGCCCTGCTCTACCACCAACGGTATACCTTGATAATACTGTAACCTACTATTTGAGTATTTCCTTAATAGATAATATATTTTTCTCAATCACATATTATAAACTTGTTGATGTAGTTTTTTTATGTTGGCCCTCCATCATCATAAGAAGAAGAAGAACATACTTTATTGATCCCAATTTGGGAAATTAGATCACTGCATTCCATATACATCTCACATGCATTTTTAGTAGGTCACAACATTTGTACATAGAGTAGCATGTGGAGCAGTGGGCTGCCCCCCGAAGGAAGCGCCCAGGGAGCGAATTTGGGGGTTAAGGGCCCAAGGTGGTGGACGGCAGATGGCGGCGCCATTAACTGACCTGTTTGTATAGTAGTTTAGTATTTAAGTACTTTTAATACACAGTAACATGTACTTACAGTATGTGCTATCATCAATATGAGGACCTAGCTCATTTAATTACAATGCTAGGTGATCAAACATCAGTAGCAAACAGGAAACCTTAATACACACCTTTTCAGTGCAGCGACACTCTTGCCAGTGCATAAGTGAATCACAGGAGTAGGATTTGCCATTCATTTCTGTGTCAATAATGTGTCACACTTTGAAAGGTGTCCATGCTAATGGTAACTTTTTCATTGCAGGTCTCACTCAGGGGAGAAGCCTTATAAATGTCAGGACTGTGGCAAAGCCTTTAAACGATCTTCTCTGCTCCAGGTTAAAAAAAAGCCTTTTAGGAACATGAATAAAGGAAGCTTAAATTTTGTGAGGGATTTTACATGCCTGTTTGTCTTTCTCCAGGTCCATCAGAGTGTCCACACTGGATTGCGTACCTTTTTGTGCCCCTATTGTCCCCTGACCTTTAAATGGAGCTCTCACTACCAGTATCACCTACGCCAGCACACTGGAGAATGCCCATATCCCTGTGACACATGTCCCAAGGCCTTCAAGAACTCAAGCAGTCTGCGGCGACACAAGAATGTCCATCTTGGTCTCAAACCTTACACCTGCTCAGTGTGTAGCAAATCCTTCACTCAGTCAACAAACCTAAGGCAGCATATGAGGATACATACAGGTGAGAGGCCATATATCTGCAGTGAGTGTGGGCGCAGCTTCACACATTCATCAAACCTGGCCCTGCACAAGAACTCTCACACCAACCACAACACAGGAGGGAAGGAGGGAAAAGGGGGAGAGGATGCAAGGAAGGCAAATGTAGAGGTGGTGGTAGGGGCAGAGGAAATGACATCTTCTATGTTGACAGACATGGTGGGGTTTGTGAGTCAGGAAGGAACGGACGGAGTAGGGGTGGGGATGGGGCAAGTGTTCCTGTCAACCACCACATCTGGCCAGAATCCAACCCTGCTCCGCCAGCTTACCCTCACCCCATCTGGGGAGGACGTGTGTTCATCCAGGGCCATTGGGACAGAGGTTCACCTGAGCACTGACACCGGGGCCAGTGTACTGCTTTACAGCTGTGGCAGCTGCAGTCACGCCTTTGGCACACAAACAGACCTGGAGGAGCACCAGTCCATCCACATGGCTCCAGAGGAGCACGGGGCCAGTGGGGAGGAAGGGCCAGGGACAGGGATGGAGGTCGGAGATGGACTTGTAGGAGCTGGACACCTGCTGGCTGACTTTGAGGAGGTGGTGGAGACTACTACAGTGGTTGAAAATGGACACACAACAGAGGTGCTCCTTGGACTGACAGAGGTAGCAGACAACAGCAGTGCCGTAAGTGATGTGATTAATTAATTAATTAAGACTTTGTCTTCTTGCATTTTTGCCAGCCACCAAGTGTGGATGAGATCTGCAGATATAGACTCCCAAATAAACACCAGCTAACATGTACTTAAAGTTAGGATGTAAGTGATTGAAAATGGCAAATCAGGCTCAATATTTGAGAACAGAACAGAATGATACGCTGCCAGTCAAAATAACAGGAGCATAATTCATCCAAAACACAAATTGCACATTACAAAGTCAGTGAGTTCAAACCTGAAGATATGCGTTTTTGATATGTGTTACTTCCTTTGGTCTGTCCTCAGACTGTGGGCACCACCCAGGCCCAGTTTGACCTGCTGCAGAGCTTCACTGAGGTGACTCAGAGCTCTGAGACTGTTCAGCCAGAGGCCAGAACCACATGGGCTGGGCTCTCATGTGGCTACTGCAATAAGACCTTCAAGACCAGTGGAGGCCTCAATAGACATGTGTCACTGGTGAGAATCACTGTTGTAATTGCTCTACTACTATCAGTTTAATACAGTTTATTCATTGTACAATAAAATTTATGCTCTTTGCTCTTCCTTTTGTTTGTCCAGATGCACTCTCTTTCATCACAGTCCCGCTCCCAGTTCAGCTGCTCCGCCTGTGATCGCTCCTTTCCCCTTCTCTCCTCACTCCTCACCCACCAGCACTCCCACACCCCTGAACAGCGTCTGCTGGCTGAGGCAGAAGCTGAGATAGTGTGCCCTCCGTCCCTTTCCCTGTCTCTGCCCTTGCCCTCCTCACCCAGCCAGGCTGACAAGCACCAGGAGGGCCCAAAGGAGATCCACGTTGACATCATCACCGTCAGTGAGGCGCACGAGGATCAGCCAACCAAACCAGCCAAAGCCCCCAGAAAGACAGGAGCCAGCAAGGTTGCACCTGCTGGAGGTAAAGTTAGTGGGGATGCAAAATTTATTTTGACATGATTAGAACAAAGGTTTTTATTTAACATTTGGTCTGTTTTTGTATATATTTTCCATCCATACTAGTAAATATACTGATGCAAGGCTAGTCATGCTATGTTTAGGATCAGAGTGTTTTTCTTGATGGAAGGTTAGTTGATCCTTCTTTGTTCCAAAGATAAGTGAACACTTGAAGTGTTGATAATTAATACAGTGTTTAAAACAAATAAGACACAGTTTCACACACTGTCATACAGAGAGGCCATACCGCTGCTCAGAGTGTGGAAAAGCCTTCAAAGGTTCATCAGGGTTAAAGTACCACATGAGGGATCACACTGGGGAAAGGCCCTACCGCTGCACCGAGTGTGGAAAGAGCTTCAAAAGGTCGTCACTACTCTCAATCCATCAAAGGGTAAGGCTCACTCTTCCATTGTAATAAAATCTCACACAAGCCAAGTTCCTAGTGGGAGATCCATGATTTAGGAGCTGGGTTTAATGATTTAGTCATTGTGGAACTCCACATTTCTCTACTTTTACTAGGGTTGTGGCTCTTCAGTAGAGTACACACCCCAGCAGATGAATGCAGTCTACAAAAGACATATCCAAACAGCAATAAAAGAAATCTGCAATTACAGCACACTTGTGGCTGTATTTCAGTGTTTCCTTTGCTGGCTGCCACTCTTAGGCAGCATTCAGTTCATACTGTAAGGGCCCAAAATAAAGATTTCCACAGTTTCAAAGCATTCTTTATGAATTGCACTCATTAGGACACACACACACACCCAAAATCATTTATTTTAACAAATGTTATAGTAACCATGCAAAGAACAACACAAGTGTTCGTGTTATGTGCCGTGTGTACAGCATATAGCGTAGTGATCATAATCACCATTTTGATTCTGTTTTTTGGTAGGACCCGAAAAACAAACAAAAATAAAAATCATGCCGAAAATTTAAAATACTCAGTTCTTTTTTTTAAATTTACATTTCACCCAGGTACACACAGGTGTCCGGGCATTCCAGTGCCCTCACTGCCCTCTCACTTTCAAATGGAGCTCTCACTACCAGTACCATCTGCGGCAGCACACGGGTGAGAGGCCGTATGTGTGTAAGGAGTGCGGCAAGTCCTTCAAGAATACCAGCTGTCTGCGCCGGCACAGTCAGATGCACTCTGGACTGCGGCCTCATATCTGTTCCATCTGCTCCAAATCGTTCTCTCAGACGTCAAACCTCAAACAGGTCAGTATAGTATAGCCTGTAAGGATTCTGCCGTAAGCGCGTGTAGGCTGGCAGACATTTGTGTTGTTGGTTTGTATCACCTTAAACACTCTGTTCTCCATTTCTCTTCCCTTTTGTTATTGATCTGAGAGCAGCACGAACGCACCCATTCTGGTGAGAGACCCTTTCATTGCACACAGTGCAACAAAAGCTTTACACACTCCTCCAACCTGCAGCTCCACCTTCGCACTCACTCCTTGCACAAGGATTTTAAATGTCCATACTGCTCGAAGGAGTTTGTCATGCAGTCCTATTTGCAGAGGCACATTCGTACTCATGGCAATGGTGTTCCCCTGCCCTGCCCTGGTGGGGGAAGTAAAGACGGTGTGGCTGTGAAAGCCAGTGTTGGAGGAGTGACAACCACCACTACCCTGCTCAACCCCATCACGCTGGAATCCTCAGGAAACAATGGCAGCTTGATTGTGTCCCAGCCAGCACTTAATATCCCCCCCAACACCTCCCAGAACTACTTTATGATTCAGACAGCCAGCGGCCTGCAGCTCATTCCTCTGTCATCCCCAACACCCACCCTTCCTCCACCACCACCACCTCCGTCTCAGCCCCAAAACTTCCTCCTCCTGCAGTGCCCCTCCAATAATGGCAGCCAGTCCAGCTTGATTCTCGTTCCCACAACAAATAACCCTCCACCAGCTCCGGAGCCTCAGACTCTGCCTATTCTCCAGACTATCCAAGCACTCCAGCCCGTCCTAAATCAGACACAGACTCAGTTACCCCAGTTTCCAACTGTATCTCAGCAACAACAGCAGACCAGGATCATAATCACCAACAACAATAACAATGCAAACACTCCTGTTGCCACACCAACGCAAACGCTGTCTAACTCTCTACTGACTAAGCCCATATTAGGGAAAAGTACACGGACAGCAAGGAGCAGACGGGGACACAAACCAAAAGCTACCCTTCAGAAGTCAACAACTCCAGTCAGTCAAACTACAAGTGGAGTGTTGTCAGTAACAAACTGCAATGGGACACAAAGTATCACAGACACTACTGCTGCTAACACTACCACAGAGTCAACACCATCTTCTGTAGCCACCGTTTCCTTGTCAACATCTTGCACTACTGCCCCAACATTTTCATCTTCCACCTCTGTAGTCCCCACAGTGCACACCTCAGGGCCCACATCAGATGTTACCATGGTTACACTAGCTACCACAGTAGCCACAACATCAGCTCATGAAGGGAAACCTCATACCACTGTTGGGCAATTGGAGACGACGGGGAGCATGACGGGGAAACAGTTTGTTTTATGTTTTGATAATGAAGAACAGCCAAAGGAGGGGTTGAATACTGTGGCGAGTGGGGATTCATATGTGTTACGGTTTGAAGGGGATGCATCAGCTGAGGCAGGTCATGGAGGAATGGGTGGAGAGGGAAAGTCGGTTGTGTTTCAGTTTAAGACAGATGGGCAAGGTGAAGGAGAAAGGGGGGGCGGTAAGGGAGGGATGATGTCACTACTGCACAACTGGGGTGGAGAAAAGCAGGGTGAGAGACATATGGGAGAGGAAAGCAGCCAGGGGGAGTCTTATATCCTTCATTTTCACACTGAGGCACAGGACAGTGGTCCATCCAGCACCACCATCCACAGCCAAGGCCAAGACAACAGTCTGCAACTATCCTGTACACCGACTCAAGGTTTGGCGCCCCTTGATGGGCAGGAGGTTGTGTTTGAACTGGGGGGTGAGACCAAAATGGAGCCAGGAACTGAGGGTATGCAGATGATAGCTCTGATAGAAGGTGGGGGGAGTATAATGGGTGAGGAAGGGGCAGGTTGCAATGCTGCAAGTGGTAGTGTCACTGAGGGTGGAGGAGCCATGGAAAGTATATTTCAGCTGGAAAACGGAGAGGAAATTGTCATAATTGAGGTCAGCACCAGTAGCATAAGGGATGGGCAGATGGAGAGAGAAGGGGATGGGGACAACCCACAAAGTCATGAGGTAAAATATGAGAGCGTGACTGCAGAGGTGAATGAGAAGCCTGCAGCGGAGCAGTACTCTGCAGCTACCTCAGAGGTACAGACTTCTACTGAAGAAACAATAAGAAATTGACCTAGTATATCTAATTCTTAAGAGGTGCAGTCTCCCTGAATAAAAGGTGTGTTTGTGTGTGTGTGTGTGTGTGTGTGTGTGTGTGTGTGTGTGTGTCAGAGAGAGACAGAATTAATTTGCCTCACTTTCTGAATTCAATGTGTTAGCACTTTAGTTCAAGTTCTTCTGGAACTGAGTGAGATCATGCAATTAGATGAGTACTGCGTTGTAAAGCCATGGTGCCACATAATAGAAATGTTATACATTCAGCTAGGCTGTACATGGACCTCGGAATATTCCTACAAATATTAGTTTAATTTATATATTGTCATTGGCAGTTTGATTATTATGTAAATACGTTTGTGAATAAATGCTGTATATGGCCTTTCTTCCTAATGGTAATAAAAACAGGTTACAGTTAATTATTAATAAATCCGTTTTGTTGAACCATTTGTTGTTGGTTCTTCTGCTACATGTGTTCCTCTTTTACGTCGTTAGCCTTGCGACTCACGCAGCGTCTGCGTAATACGTATTGTACGTACGCAAGTGACGCAGATGAACGCAACGTCAACTCGTAACAGAACGCAAAGCTGAGTACGTCTGGATCCAGAATTCCTCCTCTTTTTTAAAAAAAAAAAAAACAAGCAACGCTTGTCGGGGTCGTTTCAGTAAACATGCGACAAACAGAGGCTCGTGTTGTTTACATATGAAACATCTCGCAGCTTGATTTGAGCTGTGCGGTGCAGAAGGTAAGCGGGACCGGCTCCTACAGTTAGCATGTGTCGGTAAACCGCAGCGCGTCGCTAGAACCATATATGGATGTAAACAGGGTTATTTCGCGTTCGACTCCAGTTGTGATGATCACTGTTAAACGCGACGATGAAACCTGTGTTTATTGTACCAGCACACAGCAGTGATGGTTCATGCTTCCGATCCCCCATAATCCCCATGTGTCTGTTGTTTGGTTCCAGTGTTACTGTTCAGTACAGCTCACAGTTTATGAAATCTATTGCATTGCCTCATATGAACCAGCTTCAAAATGCCTCTTTTAGCACAAAATGCTAACAGCATCACTTATCTGCATCTCTTGTGTATCAAACATCCCAAAGCTCCATTTCACTGTTATACCAAATAATTGTGGTTTTTGCAGGCTCCCTGTGCTGGGTGGTGGGGTTTGCAACACGTTTGTGTGTTTGTGTGTGTGTGGGGAAACATACACGGCAGCCCGACGGCTGGAGCATACATTGTAAACATGGTGCGGCTGGAGCTGGATAAGGTGGCGATGAGGAGGATGAAGGAGGATGATGTGGAGGCGGTCAAAGCCCTGATCAAGGTTGGTGCAACATGTTCAGATGAAAGTTTTGGTAGGTCTGCTTTCATCTGGGTTGAGTGCATCTCTTCTTCTCCTTCCAGGAAGGCAGTGAGGGCACAGAGAACCGCCTCATCCTTCACATCCTCACTCGGCCGCTCTGCCTCTTCATTTTGGCTGTTTTCTCCTCCATCCTGCGCTGCCTCGTCCACTCCTTTATCCTGGCTCTCACTATTCCCGTCTTCCTGCTAATAGTCTTTCTCAAAATCACCATGCCACGGTCCACAGGGGTTCTGGGCAGCAGCCGGCCCTATTGGGACTATGTGGGCAGCAGCTACCGGGGCGCACAGGATGAGACTCTGCAGAATCCCTATTGTAGGATCAGTGGCAAAACACCAGTGACAAAAAAGGTGAATACACAAGTTTTATAGGACACATATTTGGTCATGTTTTATTGAACCTATGAGCACATAAAATCTTATTTCTCTTTCTTCAGCCAAGGTGGAAGATTGGATCCAAAGATAAGGACAAGGAGATGTCAGCAGAGAAGATCACGCCGGAGAGGGAACAGGCGGCAGGACAGGTCTGGGTGGCAGAGTGTGAGGGGGAGATCCTGGGATGCATCTTTCGGGAGAGTGAGACGAGAGCGGGCATCAGGAGGATCTGCAGAGTGGTGACGGGCTGCTGGTACCGCAGGGAGGGCCTGGGTCGGCTGCTTGTCCAGAGTCTGGAGCAGAGAGAGAGGGAGACGGGGGCCGATAGAGTGTATGCACATGTTCCCTACCCCTCGAAGGTGGGGGAGGCCTTCTTCAGGAAACTGGGCTACCAGCAGCTGGGGGAGGGGACTGACGACGACGATGATGAAGAGATGAAGTTGGAAACTCCAGAGAGAGGTTTACTGGGATACCCTCTCAATAAGGTGTTCTACAAAGACCTGTGAGTCAATGATGATGGACTCTTGAAATAAGAATGAGTCAAGGCAAAGAAAATTACACAAGCTGTGCATCTCTGCTGCCATTTTGACATGTTTGCATATATGTTTTTAAAGTTAATAATTTATTGAATATTTATGTTATTTATGCCAGTATTTATTTACTGTATAAATATGCAGTTCCCTTTGTGAATTTGTTTTAATTACACATTTAGCTTTTCATCTCTCTGTTCACAAATGACAATAAGGTGTGCTATTTTACTTTTGTGTAATGAAATTAAAGATTTGTGTAACGTGTGTGCACTTTGCAGGGAAAAAAAGTCTTTTGTTTAATTCACTGCAGTAAATGATGTGAGGACATCTGACGCATCTGTTTGTGTGTGAAGCCCTATAGGTGCGTAGGAGGATTTACAGTCAAAGTATAGGAAGTGTGTGCGGTTTATATGAATCTGCAGAATTTGTCTGCTTTTAGCGTTCTCATGCTCCTTGGCTTCCTCTGCTCACCATCATGTACAGTATGTGGGTCCATGAGTCTGCAAACAGTGCTCTCGCTCTCTGTTTGGTTTCCTTGATTATATTTTCTTGTTTTTTTTTCTCTGTATACAAATTCGGCATACATTAATGCTGATAATGATATTCTGCTAACTTCACATTATATTGCTGAAACACTTGAATAACAGGTTGAGAGAAACTGAATCCACAACAAGTGTCAGATTGTATTTAGTATCAGTACTATTACACAAAATGAACGACCTGTAACTTTGAACTGTGATAACTTAAGCAAATGTTAATTACCTGAATAATATCATATGAATAACTTATATGGGATGAATGTACAGTGACTCTTATTCGCAGCCTTCAAAAATTACAAAATCACTACTATGTTGATGTTAATGTTTCAAAATTAATTTGCATTGCAAATGTTGGCACAGCACATTAAACGTGCAGATGTACTCTGACTCGTGAATGTGTGTGGTTTGTAGGTGAATGACAATTTATGTATCGAAGAGGGGAAATGCACACAGCCCCAGTCTGAGGCTAACCTTAATATGGTTAGCAGCCCTCGCTCTTGCATTGCAAACCTACCCTACTGCAAACCTCAGACTATGTCAGTATAGCGTCAACGTGCCACAGATCAACACCACAGGATGTTTGTTCAACGTGAACGTGTGTGGGGAGGAAGCATGTATCACCTGATGCGAAGACAAATCAGCTTTCACTTGTCTGCCACCTGATGCTCCTGCAAGCTGTAATGGGAATTAAAACTCCTTTTATTAACTTTGATGAAAAAGCCGAACGGTGATACATCAGTGGTGTTACATGTTCAACTATGTTTGTCGTCGTCCCAATTACTTATTTGTGAAACTTCTTGGTTATCATCATTATTATCACCACTTCTTCTTGTGTGTCAGAGAGCAGACACCTGTTAGCTGAGCCTCTGCCTGCCCGATTTGCAGCTATTATTGTTGTCAGGAAACAGATGTGAGTTCACACACTGGAAAGAAAGTCTGTTTGTGACTGTGGTCATGTGTGTCTGCACGGTATGGCTCTGTGTAAGAGTGTGTATGTGTGTGTGCGTGTAAGCGCACGTGTGCAGGGTGTGGGCGGGTGGGTTTCGGAAAGTATGACTTGGCGTTTCCTATACCCGGTTTCTGCCCCTGACTATGGGTTAAATGCACAGCCATGTCTGCCCATACTGAACTACACCGCACACACACACACAGTGCACAAGAGGGGGGTAGTGCACGTGAGTATCCATGTGCAACTGTGAGATGACCTTGGTCAGCTGTGGTCAAACCCAGAGCGTTGGATGGGAAGTGGTTTCTTATAGTTTGGCGTCTGATCAGCCTCTTGAAGTTGGGAAAAGACATGCACCCAAGATCAAACGTGCAGAGACATTAGGTTTAGTGCACTGTCAGAGTAATGCAATATGATGTGAGGTTGCTCTGGGCACACAGACACACATACACATGAATCAAAAATTGTGTGGCACCGCACCATCGCACGATAAATTAAATTAATTTGTCCCAGATGATGTGATGTGTAACATATAGGCTGTGTTAATGACATGCTCTTACAGATGGTTAACACACATGTGCGCATACGCTCACAGATGAGCTCCAAAAACAGCCACCCTGGGAAACGGTGAATTCCCCAAACCACAGAGTGCATGAGAGGGTGAGGGGAGTCATGGGAAAGCGGAATGCCTGCATGCAGTACCACTGAGTGAGCAGACTGGGCCAGAACTAAAGCAGCCGGAGAGAAGACGAGGGCAAAAATAATAGACGTCCTGATTTGGTGAGGGTGGATGACAACATCTGATGTTCAAAGGCTTATGAGTGAGATTTATCCACAAGCTGTGGTCGGTCAGCTGGCTGGCCAGTCTAACAGTCGCACAGGGTGAGGGAGGTCGATGACAATTCTACTCCCAGCCTTACACAGTTTGGGAAAACCCAGAACAGAGGACAAATTAGGTCCAAGGTCTGGTAACGCTTATGGCCTCACTAAATCTTTGGTCAGTGAGAGGTTTGGGGGCTAGAATGGTAGAGAGGGTGAATAACAGGAGGGGTTGGTGAGAAGGTCAAGGTGAGAAGGAATATCTGGAATTTCTTTCTCGATGATGTGAGGAAACTACAGTGACGGAGCCGGTGACGGGATGATCCTTGAGTCTGTTTGGAAAGTTTCAGCCAGTTGGCACGGCACACTGACGTCTGTGAAAAACTCCAAAGGTTACAAATCACGTCAAACACTCCTCTAGTGTGTGGTCACTCAGATGACTGTGAGAAATCTTTGTTGTGTAATATTTCTAAGCCCATAAAAGTCCTTCAAGGCCTTCTACCAAATGAATGGTTTCACTTTATCCATAATGTGAACTCCATGTGAATGTCCACGATGCCCTTAAGAATGAGCATGGGTATTTAAATAAGTCATTTAGAGATTTAATTGATCGACAAGACAATGCGGGCTCTTCCATCACGCCTCTCACTTTGAAAAATTCTTCCGTCCAACCAGAAGCTGCCTCTGCTCTGTTGTATGCAGGATGTTTATGTTTAGAGGTATATGTTCTCAGTTCCCTCCAGTTAACCCCCTCATCTCACACACACACACACACACACACACACACACACTCACGTGCACGCACACACGCACGCATGCATTCATGCACACACACGTGCACACAGCTTCTTGTTTTTTATACCTCCATTCAGTACCCACGCCTGCTGACTGAAAAAGCATAGCGCGTCTTTCAAAATGATTGCAAAGCTTGACAGGTGAGCAAAAAAGATTCTACTTATGTGCATATCTTCCTGTTTGATTCGTGTTAATACCAACGGCACATGCATGCTATTAACTGGATGTGGGGTGGGGGGGTTGTTTTTTAAAGTTGTTAGGTTTTGATGAGTAATTTCTCCTGCAAGTTTTTTTTTTGATAATTGTACACAGTCTTAAGTGGCAATCTAATTATGACACTCGTGTACAGTGTACGCTAAAGTTTCTGTATTAGTGAAACTGTAATGAACAACTGTCCCGGTTTCACTAAAAGTTCTGAAAGTGAGAGTGAGAGCAGTGAATGTTAGCCTTCTTCTGACTGTCCAATGCTGACATTTGGTTAACCACAGGTTTTACAAGCATTCATTGTGCTAACTTATTGGATTAAACTTGAATTCATGTATGAGTCATCTGAATGCTAATACATTAAGAGTAGCAGTTTCATGAGTTTCTTATTTGCATTTCTCTCAGACTTTCCTGGCACAATGTGTCGAGTCTCAGCTAAATACTACTAATTGTGACACTAGTATGTTGCTGATGGTGGTTTGGGAAAATGTAACTCTATATATTCTTTAAGTACGTTGTTCTACACCGTTTGTTCTTTCTGCAACGGTGAATTCTTATGAAGGAAAAGTGCTCATTTTCTGTCCTAGGGTTCTTATGCCTCGAAAAAAGTTCATCTTCCATTACAAGAATACACGCTGGGCAAAGGGCCGACATGAGACATACCTTTGTTTTGTTGTGAAAAGGCGAGTGGGCCCAGACTCTATGACGTTTGATTTTGGATATCTGCGCAATCGCAACGGCTGCCATGTAGAAGTAAGTAATGCAATGAAAAACAGCGGGGCCTATTCTGTTAGTTTGGCCCGTTTTGTTTATTTATTTTCCCAAAATGTCCTATTTCTTCAATAGATGCTGTTTTTGCGCTATCTGGGGGCCTTGTGTCCTGGTGTGTGGGGGAATGGAATTGCTGGAGAGAAGAGGCTGAGCTACTCCATCACCTGGTTCTGCTCCTGGTCTCCCTGCGCCAATTGCTCCATCAAACTCTCCCAGTTCCTCAGCCGGATGCCCAACCTTCGCCTCAGGATCTTCACTTCTCGCCTATATTTCTGTGACATGGAGGACAGCCAAGAGAGAGAGGGTCTGAGGATGCTGAAAAAAGCCGGAGTTCAGATCACCATCATGAGCTACAAAGGTGGAGAAATAAATCTGTGTGTATGTGATGTGGTCTAAATATAAAAAGAAATCATCGTGTATGATGTATGTATGCAGAAATACATGGAGGATTAAGATAGCCAAACCTAAACCTAAAATGCAATTTTGTTTCATTATTATTATGATTATTTTTGGTTATCATTAATGATTATTTTACCTTTCTCTTCAGATTTCTTCTACTGCTGGCAAACCTTTGTGGATCGTAAGCAGAGCAACTTCAAGGCCTGGGAGGAGCTGCACCGAAACACTGTTCGCCTCACCAGAAAACTTCAACGCATCCTCCAGGTAAAAGATTTGACTGCACCTGCATATTAATACTCAGCCAGCGTGATCTAATCGATAAGTAGTGACGTATATACATCTGGTGATGTATTTTCTTTTCTTTTCCAGCCATGTGATACAGAAGATTTGAGAGATGCCTTCAAACTTCTTGGATTGTGAAACCATACCCAACCATATCCCAACAAATCTTGTCCATAGAAAAAAGACATGTTGCTCAACCACTACAACTGCTAAACTGAGATTTTTTTTTTACAAAGAGTAGAATTGCTTTTAAGTTGCGACAAGGCTTAGCTACCATTGTGTAGCTGCTGTTTACAGTTCCGGTAGCATTATGTTTAGCATTGACTTATGCTAAATGAAATAATATACAACGTGTAAGTGATGTTAATGTGATTTGAAATGATGTTAGCTTGGCTAAGGCAAACTTTTTACAAATATCATGTAAAAGCTAAATGCTGTGTGCAAATAAAGTGACTACAGAGCACTGTACATACTCTAGTGTTAAATCATAAAGTCTGGAAATCCCAAATCTTTTGTATGTATGTTTGTTTCTTCACTAACTCGTTCAATTCAACCTTTCAGCCATGCCAAACAACTCTGCTGACGTCACCTAAGTCATTTTAATCGACTCGACACATAATTAATAGGTGTATTGATTGATAGGGTTAGCTGAAATCGAAGAAAAAATTGTGGCATGGTCCTTTAAGGACGGCACGCGCAGGCTGTGTGCGCGGTTACACAGCACATTACGGTCTCGTGGCCGCTAACGCCGCGCGGACATCGTCACCAGCAGCGGCGTACACCGACTGGCGAGAAGTCAAGATGGCGACCGAGGGTCAGTGCGGTTATGAGTCCGTCCTCTGTGTCAAACCCGAAGTCAACGTTTACCGAATCCCACCGAGAGCATCCAACCGGGCCATCAGGTGAGCTCCCCGGCCCAGCCGTTGCCTCGGCGACCGAGCTACCAAGCTAGTCCGTGTAGCCGCGCAGCCTCACCTAGCTGGTTGGCCGTATGTATGCTAGGTGTTTTTTTTTTTTTTTTGCTCTGTATTTACAAGGTCACGGTGGAAGATAACGCCACTAACCGCAGGGTCCTGTAGCCGGTGTAGCTGCACTATACGGGATGAGATATTGTCTGCATCCCTGTCAGTGTCCCTATGTTTATTTATGTGTGCGTGTACTGCAATGGCACCTCGAAGGTGAAACAGTGTTTACTACACTGCTGAAAAGTCCCAGTTACCTCACGGGGAAGCATCAGGGTTGATGGAGCTCACTGCCTATAAGTAAACAGTTTTGTTTAATGAAACTGAAAAGCTACACTGTCTGAACCGATGTCTGCTTTTCTGTCACACACAAAAAAAACTGCATCAGCATCTGTGTGGACATTAGTCTGACCAAACAGTAGCATAGGCCTCACTCCCATGAGACTCACTCAGATTGGTTAACCAGTGACCGTATGTGTTGTGGGCACCATGGTGATGATGTAATATTTCAGCCCAAGGTCTCAGTGAGTGATGCTTTAGTCACGTTTCGTTCACACAGAAAGTAACTATCAGTGCGTCTGTGTGTGTGGGACGAATCATAACAGTGACGCACGCTGGGAGACACATGCAAACCAAACAGATGTCCTTCGCTGTCTCGTTTTTTTTTTTTTTTTTTTTTTGCCTGTCCTTGCTTTCCCTTTCAGTATCAATCTTAATAAAATGCCGTCACCAACTCACCTGCATCGATGACTGCATGTGCATGTGTGTGTGTTTGTGTGTCCCAGGGCTGCCGATTGGAAGCTGGATGCTCCTGACTGGACGGGACGCATGCGTGTGACAGCCCGGGGCAACGTGGCCTACGTGAAATTGGAAGACAAAATCTCTGGTGAGAGAGAAGCAGACGGGACAGCGCCATTGTTTACTGGCACTGCCGCTGCTGTAAATCATTTCACTGTGTAGTCTCCTGTACGCCGTCACCCTCTCTGTTACTCATCTCTTCCAAGGTGACCCAGCCCACATCCAAGCATGCAATTCATTTTAAAACAAACATCTTGATAATCTCTTTCTGTCTCCGCTGGAGCGTTTTCAGGACATGTTTGTCACATTAACATGATACTAAACAAGGGCCTATTTATGATGTGATTTTAATATGGGAAGTTGGATCCATTTCCCATAATGTGTCATTCATTAAAAACATAAAACTTGTGCTGGTCCTGTTTTAAATCTCGACATGTCTTAGTTGAGACAAGAATTAGTAAATGTAATGTAATTTCTCCTCCATCCAAATGACTTGTGGAGCATTTTCCACACAGAAAATAAATAACAGTATTATCTGTCTCTTCTCCAGGGGAATTGTTTGCTCAGGCTCCAGTGGAAGAGTTCCCTGGGACTGCAGTGGAAACAGTTAGTGACTCAAGTCGTTATTTTGTGCTCCGCATCCAGAATGACAATGGTGGGTGAATGGTTTGTCGCTAAGCCATAAATAGTTAGTCAATGTGCTCATAATTTAGAGGACAACATGTTTGAAAAAGTATGGTCCCAGGCAGAGATACACCATTGTTTTTCTGTACACTAAATCCTGGGAAATGTTCAGAGTAGGTCACTGAAACTGCCAGATGTTTTTGTTTGTAATACCGTGCAGACCTTTATAATAAATTCTAACCGCGGTGTTGTCTTCCTTTCCTTCACAGGCCGCAGTGCATTCATAGGCGTTGGATTTGGAGACAGAGGCGATGCCTTTGACTTTAATGTTGCACTTCAGGACCACTTTAAGTATGTGACTGTGACATATGTCGTCATGAGTCGTACCTCATTCAGTAGTGAACAGTTTTCCTTGGCTACCTGTAATCCGTTTTCATGCTTCATGTTTTCCTGTGTTCTCTAGGTGGGTAAAACAGGAAACTGAATTTACCCTGCAGGCACAGGCTCCAGACTCTACTCCAAAACTGGACCTGGGCTTCAAAGAAGGACAAACCATTACTCTCAATATTGGGGTGATTCATTTTGTTTTTATGTATGAATGTTAACAAGGTTGGACGTTAATGGCACAGAGAAATTGCTTTCAGTTTAGTGCTTGAAAACTAAAACCTTTGAGTATAACCCTAACCCTTAAGTTTTGTGTTGCAGACCCAAACATGCTCACCCAGATTTGTTTTTCCTGTTCATACATACTTTAGCAATCAAAAAAGAAAGACAGGACTCGTCCGCAGAGCTCAGGTGGCATTGGGCTCCTTCCACCTCCTCCTGGGGGAAAGCTAGCACCACCCCCTTCATCCAGATCCACCAATCATAATACACAACAGTCTGCAGGAGTAAGTGACACTGGTAGGTAATAATAACCACAGAGTACACAAAGAATCATTCAGGCAACGTATGACATACTGTCTTCTGTGTTTTCCTATACAGTATATATTCAGATCTAATGAATCCAAAGTAAACAGGAGTTTTTGCAGTTGAGGTAGGAAGGTAAAACCTTATGCAAATACCTCTACTGAAAACCCAGTTAAAAAATAATAGAAATAAGAGTTACAAGGATTGTTTTTCTTATGATCATTTTCTCAAGATAGTTCTACAGTACAAATTGATCTTAAAGATGTGTAGTTCTTCTGGTCTGTCCTACTTTTTAAAATCTTTTTTAAATTTTTGGCCAGAGCATTTATGTGTAAGCAGAACATGGCACTCAAACACAGTGCACAGAAGCACACTGCTGTAAATAGCTTATTGCCACTCTATTAACTATTAAATCAGTTGTCAAAATAGCTTTTTTGAAGATGTAAAGCCAGGGGTTAGTAATAAACATTATTATCCCAGCATTTACTTTATTTCCATGTCCCACCTCCTTAAAAAGATTGTTCTAGAGAGGAAGAACTGTTTCATTTAGTGTGGGGGATAAAAACTTGACCCGACAGTTGCACTGCAGAAGTCACACATAATGAAAGCTCCTGTAAATGGTGAACATGAGGCAGGGCAGCCTTACTCTATTTCTTTGATGAAATCTTTTATTTCCTTCACGCTGTTGGGATCCATTGTAAAGCAATCTCTAGCTCCGCACTTGTTTCCACAGTCTTTGCAATGAAGGAGATGAGAGCGATGTTAAGAAATAATCGACAAAAGTATGACAGGTAGACTCCAGCAGTAAAAGATTAACAAAGAAAATCTAAGACTAAAAAGCCTCATATCACTTTTGGTATCTAGCCATTTTCAGCGTTTCAGTTTCACTGACGAAGTCTGGAGATTCATATCTGTACATGTCTGAATACACTTTGGCTGAGGTGCTTGAAGGTCTGAGAAGCATTTGACAAATTCAACATAAGCAATTTGTTTTTGCACAGATGATGTCATGATTTCCCATGATGTTCTCAGGAAGCTCCTTCCCACTTAAGTAACATTAAACCATGAATTATAAGGAGTGCGGATGATTCAGAGAAGAAAAAAAGATACTGTGTGTGGATTCTCTTTCTATTGGGTTTCACTTTTCAGTGATTTTATGGAACACAAACAAAGACCCCTTTGCTTCCACTGTGTTTGGCTGCTGGCAGAGGTTTCACAGGTTAACTTCTCAAAACCTCAACACGTAAAAGTGGAGCTCTCAATAGGGTTGGGTACCACCAGGGTTAGTGGCAAGTTATTAATCACTTAGGTGAACTGCTCCTTTTATTAAATACAATTCAACCTTCAAACTAGGTGAAATGACTTGTAAAATGAAGACTTTTTTTAATCAATGGAATTAACATGACCTTTCTGAAAATGCTGCATTTGTTTTGAATTAAGTAATCATAAAATATTTGTCTATATACTTTTTCTGACTAAAATGCTATGTTTGATTGATGCTTCTCAAATGTGATTTGTATTTCTGTTTCTTTTTCTTTTTTTTATCCACCAGGTTGTTTGCTAGACCTAGACTCCAGTAACTCCAACTCAGTGGCTCCGTCCAACCCCACCGCCTCAGCCAGCTCTGACTTGTGGGGAGACTTTGATTCTGTGTCCCCAAAGTGAGAAGAGATTCACGTAAATTTCTTCCCCCCTCCCTCTCTTTCTGTAAAATTTTGCAGAACTTTTTTTCAATGTTGCTTTTCCCAATATGGGGTCCTGTTTCTGTCCCTGCCAAGCAGGGTGACCGCCCTGTGTGAGTTTGTTTTTATTTTAGATCGGTCTCTCATGGCTTTTGTTCTGAGAACTACGCAGATCTCAAAGCACATCTAGCACAGTTTGGTCATTACATTGTGTCCTTTTTCTGTCGTTCTTCTCTCCTCCAGTGTGTCCGGTCTAACGCTCTAGTTTCCATTTTCACCATCTACAGTCTGCCATTTGCCTCATCTTCATGCACTGTTTTATCTGTTAAATTCTATCGTAGAGTATACATAATAGAAATATGATCAAGGGAAACATAATCTGACGATGAAAACTAATTAAATACCATAATGAATGAATTTAATGTACAGAGAATATTTATTGTAAATGTATATAGTATCAGTAGTTTGTCAGTATTGCCATCAGTGCTGTCACCTGTATGTATGGTAGCTTTATTGTTCTTCAAGTCTCCAGCAGTGGGACTGACTATATGCACTGACTGACAGTCTAGCCTGTCTTCGTAGTTAGTATTGTATAGTCAGCATTAAAACGCAGGGATTGTCGTACAATAGATTTAGGGTTATTATTTTGAAAGAACCATGTCAAGCTGCAACTGATTTACAGAGCAGATGTGCTCTCTATCGCTCTCTGGTGGACCTGGGTGGCTCTACAAAATTTTGTGAGCGCAGTTGTCATACTTAGATGCAACTTTTTCTCGCGGACTGGACCCCAGGCATAGTCTTAATTGTTTTTCCTGTAAAATCAGCACAGAGAGACCTGTAGGAATGTTGAATGTTAAAGAGTTGTTGCAAAGGAAAGTGAGGCATCAAGTGCTTTTTATCTTTGTCTCGAGGGGAAATCGAGATGATTTATTCCATGTTATGTCATCTCCACTCACCACAGCTACGTTAAAGCTGTGACTGGTGAGTCATCCATGTCGCAAGCTATTTCCTCCTCAATGAATAGGTCTGTGTTTCTGCACTGCCCCGTCTCTAGGATGGGCTTCACCTCACTTCCATCTTCATGAGAAGGTGAGCAGGTTGTCGACCTAAAACCACAGCATGTTGTACTGTACCAACACGTTTTAACTGTGAACTTCAATTCCACGCTGAGATCCACCGTTCTTAATGGTATTCTGGTGCAAAAGCAACATGGGACCAAGTTAGTCTGTGTTTGCTATGTTTTGATGTTGTCATGTACCAAGAGATCACATGCACATGTGTTGTGACAGGTGTGCAGTGAATCAGGTTGTGATGATGGATGTGGATTGGCTCAGAGTTCGTGAGTGTGAAGCCCTAACAGTGTTGGTCAGTTTGTTTACTGTTCAAATTATATGGATTTCTCCCCACAATGTTACTTGTTATTCAAACTGTGTATGTATAGGGGAATGAATATGTAAAGAATAACATAAAGATATCACATCATGGCCGCAACTTTCGTCTGCTGTTTTTACTCATTAATCAAAATGGGACCCAATGATGAAGCAGATCATCTAATGAACATATGTAGTTACATTTATTGGATATAATAGTGCACATAATACCAGATCACTGAGTGTGGTAAAGTCCACAACAGAGTTGGTCTATTTGTACAATGACTTGACTCAGCGCTGCTATTGGCCCATTACTACAGTACATTAAATGGATCGTAAACCATGGAAGACATGATCTTTGTCCAGCAACACAGATGAAATAAGCACACCCTCACACACACCTTCACACACAATTTAAAGACTAATACAAAAACAGGTATGACTCAGCACACACGTGCATGTGGTGCATGTGTGTGCATAAGAGAAAGAAAGACAGGCTTAGTTGTCGAGCAGTGAATTTACGATGTTATGGGCTGTTTTTACAACAACGCCCCTGGTTTGTGTCTCTAAGGGGCACCGTCCTCCCGGGTGGTCATCTCATCACCCTGGGCCCATCAGGCCTTGTTTGCCCAGGTTTTGGGGTTGCTACGGTGATCGCGACAGCGTTTCCTATAGGATGACCTCTCGATGCGTCTGGGCCACCCGGACAACTCTCTGCACAGTTCAGCTGCAGTGCGCAAAGGGCAGACATAGATGTATGAGCACGAGCGACCTGCCTTCACAGTGCTTGGTATGCAAGTAGACTGTCTCACCTTTCAGATACTCATCCTGTTGGCACACAGTCCTCATGCAGATCTCTTTGTTGATCACATAGACACGAGGGAGGCTGCAACAGGAACATGACAAAACATGAGCAGTGAGCAGTTGTCTGACATGCTGTCCTCACAGGTACTAAAATATCATGAGACAAAGCTTCGCCAGCAGCTGTATGTAACTAAATACATACAAACAAGTACTATTCAGTTTTATGGTGCTTGTACTGTGTTTTTATGTGTGTATATATATATTTATGTGTGTATATATATATTTTTACATTTTTACATCATGATGCATCTGTATTAGCACCTGTGATAATGAAACACTGATGGTGTTTTATTTTCCACATAACATGCACTTGTATTTTTGATACTAATATTAATATATTCTAGATAGATATAGATATCCATACTAATTATAGCTATCATAAATGCAGTGTTTTATAGACAGTATGTATTGGAGCCTCTGGCACAGTATTGTCAGATCCCTGGCTGTTGTTTTCCGGGCTGCTATTAAGAGATAAGATCTTTTGTTTTCGCATCTAAAAGTGACAATAGTGCTGTCAAGCTGCTACAGTTACATGATTAAATTTGATCACCTGTACAAACAAATACCACCAATACATCTCTTGACAGGCTTGTGAACCGAGTAGATCCTGGTGCAAGGATACATCTCCTCCCTGCAATCTGCAGAGACAGGGGATATGTGTCATACAGAAACTCTATACATCACATCCACAACAGGTTGAAGCACAACAAGACATGAGTGTTTGTGCCAAGAGCTCGTGGGGCCTCCTGAGAGGCAGCTCAGAGGTCATCCCCGGTCTGCAGGCACTCACTGGCTGGCGAGACGCTTCCCGGTGTCTCAGTGGTCTCTAGGAACAAGGAGAGAAAACACGATCAGAAGTGGAAACCTTCTCACCAGTGGCCCACGTCAGTGACTCACAGAGTGACAGATGTCATGAAACACATCTTGTCCTGATTTAAACTGCGACTTGAGAGAGGAGCATTACCAGACGACTGGGCCTGGACGACAGCTGTGAGCACTGTGGAACAGAAACCACATGAGGGGAGTGTTTCGCAGCATAAAAACAAACACACGGCGACTCAACCGTAATTAAACAAGATGATTTGTGTGTTCTGTTTGGCAGCGTTACCGTGGAAACTGCAGAGGAGCAGGGCCACTGGCAGGCTGCCCATTCCGTCAACTTGTAAGAGGTACGGTTTACGAGCTGGAGGAAACCGAAGAGGAAAAGAGTCAGGGTGATTTCACAGAGTGGAACTGTTCAATTTTCTCGCTCAGGATTTTTGCCTGTTTATGTTTCCTTTAATCCTCATGCATATAAATGCTCCCAACATTCCAGGTCACTGTAATGTTTTCCCCACGCCGTTGCTCCAGCTCAAAACACAGAGAGCAGTGCTATGTTTTGGGCAACAGACAAGTTGTCATCGCTAAAGCAGAGCGCCTGATGTCATTTTGCTGTGGAATAATATTTTCTACGGTGCATTCTGGGAATTAATGGACTGCATGTAAACATCAGTCAGTAGTGGAGCAACTAAAAAACAAACAAACAGACACTTTGAAAACTGCCCCTAAAAATGTGTTTTTTCTTCTTTCTCTCCCTGAGTATCTCTCGTTCTCTCTTCTCCTTCCCTCTCTTCCCTCTCCCGCCCTGCATCATTCCTCTAGAGATGTGTCAGTACAACTTTGTCCAAGATGTGAGTTCTCGCAAAAGAATGTGTGTTTTTTTTTTTAGTGCCCTATTTGTGCGCCCCTCCACCCCTCCTCACTTACAGTCGCACATTCCTTCCCAGCTCTCTTTTCACAGACAACGTTACCGCTTTCCAAGTCAACGATCATCACTAGGCGCTGTCAGCGTGACAGCTCTGTCACACGTCGGCTCGTTCCCACAGCCGTAGTCAAGGAGTCACACATTTGCAATTATGGAAACTGAAACTCCGCATTGTCCTGGTTTAGCTCTGTGTATTTGTTTGTGACAGTGACATGTCTGCATGCCAGCATGCACCATATACAAATCAATACTGCACAGTGAATCAGTTAGAATCAGCCAAGCGTTTACATCTAATCTGCAGGAGACATCTTTGCATCAGTGCCTGAGTATGTGTCTTTAATGTGCAGATGTTCCTCTGTGTGGGTCCTACAGTGTGTGTCAAAGTAAGGTGGTTAAAAAAAAGCATAATTAACTCGTACTCACAAATGTTTTGCTGTCGTCCACAACTTGCTTAAGTTTTATGGATCTTTTGTCTTCTCCTCTTTCCCTTCCTTCACTCTCCCTCCTCCTCCTCCTCCTCCTCCTCCTTCCGATCATCATTTTGTTGCTTTTTGCCTTTTTTTTTTTCCTGCCCCAGTCTGTTAGAAATTACCATGCAGATACGATCTGATGCATTGCGTAAGGAAGAGTAGTTTCCTTTTTTTTTTTTTTGCACAAACACAAAACTCAATTCAGAAATTTTCACTGGACACATGTAGTGTCTCATTAGCAAACACAGCGAAATATCTTCACACAAAGAAGTGCGGCAGTACTTACAATACATTTTCATCAGTATGGCCAGTGGATTTCTATTGATTTACATATTAAAATATAAGAGTTTATATATAGTTTCCCTACCTTTATTATTTCAAGACTGTGTAGATATTTATTTAACCTTAACTAATTCAGTTTTAAATTAATTAAGCAGTTAGACACAGATGAAGAGTCAATGGGCCTCAAATATAAAGTTTGTACTACTCAATATGGCCAGCAGATGGAGCAGTGAACACAGAAAGTGCTTTCTTTTTTTAACAACAATTAATTTTTGATTAGTTTATAGTTAATCTTATCACAAGTGTTCACCTGAACAATTTAAGTCATCATTAATGCCACAGTGCCTGACCCTTTGTGTCGGAGACCATCCGTTTTATTGTCACTGCGCTGAAACTCGACTCTGCGTCGGCCTCCATGGGCCCGATCTAATATAAATGTTGCTGCGCATACCCCTGAAGTCACACACAACAAAACTCTCACTGGCCCCAGGGTTGCGCCCAGTCAGTTCAAGAGGGAGACACTCATCATTCCCTCGACATATCGGGGCTACGCGGACTCCAGGGCGCGCGCCTGTTGGGTGGCCCTAACAAGGCCGACTGGGCGAGGCTGATGACAGCTTGACAGATGGGGGCGATGTAAGCAAAAAGTGGGGAGGAGAGGAGCCAAGAGGGGGGCGATCGGTGTGGAGACATCAACCTGCCACTCTGCACAGAAGAGCCAATGGGGCAGAGAGGAAGCGTAGGAGGAACGGAGTCAGGTGCTGAGGGGGACAGAAAGCAACACAGAATGGTCATGCAGAACAGCGTTTACTATCGTGCCAGATAGTAAACACATGATAATCTCTCAAGTTGTTTATTAGTTGGAAGGCGCTGCAGGGGGCATTCTATCCCCGCCAACTCGCTCACTGTCTCTGACCTTCTCACCCCCCACACACACTCCACTTCTCTGCATTTCAACTAGGTCATTCACTTCACCTGCACCTGCAGCTGCACTGCTGTGTTTCCAATGCACGTAAAGGAACACACACACACACACATTCAGAGAAACCAATTCATCCACTGGCACATTGCAAGACTCAGTAAATGCTGACTCGTGACTTATGTATTCAGTCTTGGTCATATGTGTTATGTTTTGAACTCCACTGAATCTGTTGATTCAAAGTAGCTGGACCGTAAGGACATATGAAATTGAGTGTGTTGGGGAAATATTAGGCCGTGATGACCTATGTGAGACATTTCACATATTGGGCCACACTTTATTTACTCCAACTGTCACATCAATCCGGCTCTCATATCAGTGTCTGCTCCTGCGGCTATCGTTCTCATGCCAGGGGGTATTTTTACCAGGTATCAGTCTAAATATCGGTTACGATCAATGTCGCCCAGCAGCTGGTTGTCTCTCCACCTGTGTTAAAAGGCAACCATTTCACAGAGCATTAATTATAACTGTCCTCTGTCAGGTAAAAAAAAAAAATACTGTGATGCATGATACAAATCAAAGGATCCTCTGAAGACAGAAAACAAGGAACCTCACAACGTTTGACCTTTTTTGACCTTTTATGCCAAAGTGAACATCTTAGTAGCGTGAAATCTGAATCGTGCTGACATTGCAAATCTAAATCTGAACTCCTTGGGTTACTCAATGTGAAGGGGTGTCTTTAATCCTCCCAGGCCTATGGTGCTTTCAACGTACGTTCATGATGCACAGCAAAAAAGAGATGCCCTTTCCATGACATTACATGTGTCTGGATAATTGCACCTTAGGATCGCTGTCCGTGTTTCTCCTGCTTTCATCATCCCTGTTATCTGTCCTCATGGACCTTCAGCAGATTTGCACCTCAGCCACCATCTTTGTGTCTGGCACTCTGTTGTCTCCACGGTCCACACCATGTGTTTCCATTTGTCAGGCCAGGGGGTCCTCCATTAACTCAGCTAGGGTGTGTCAAAGAAGTGTTGTTTCTCTGTTTACCAGAAACGAGCGTCCCAAATGGCCGTCACCAGACGACGTATTTAATATAATAAACACACTGTGGGACACAGCGACAGGAGTCTGGAAATGCAGAGGTCCAGCGGGTGAGGGAATGGACAGAAGACGGGTGCACAAAGTAAATGTGACCACAGATGAAAAGATGAAAGGGAACCACGAGGCTCAAGTGGCCCGACGGCAAAAAGGGAGAAGCAAACATCAAGAGGGCCAGAGATAAAACGAGAGCAGGAGAGATGAAGGAGCGAGCAGGACGGGTCACGGTGTTCCACCAGACTGTGCCGCTACAGGCGCCAAGACAGCCTTTTGCATATGGAGGGCTGTGCAGAGCAGATAGTCAGAGAGAGGTGATGATGTGCATGGTTCCTAAATAGATGGACCTAGGGTCTATATATAAATCCATCTGGAGTGGTCCTTGGCAGAGGTTAGCACAGGCCCTGCTGACACATGCACGCATTCACTCTGAGCATTAGCAGCTTGCTACCAACAGGGATCCACTCCAAATCGAAACTGAAGTATTGTGCACGCCGCAGTGCGAACACTTAAACGTTTTTTGCACTTAGGTGGGACGTGGCCCGCGCGGATGCTCGGCTCGCGTGATGTTCAAAGTGGCCGCTAGCAATACCGACGCATTATTTTTGGTGCACAGTGCAGAGGAATGCAAGTCAATTTTCAACAAAGGATTGCCCTGTGTGACAGATGTAGGACAACGGTCCCCACGAACAGTTTTGAGGTCACCCCAACCATGTGTGCCGATTCCACGTGTGGTTTGTTTCATTGTCAACAAAGCAATTAATCATGGTGAGAAACGGGATCATATATTTATTACAGTTTCTAGCCTTGGAATCAGGAAAAGTCGCGATCACGTCTCCCTGGGTTTAGGTAGTACACCGGGGTGGGGGGGTCTGTGCATCACGCAGACTTCTCAGATGATCACACTGGTATCACTATCAGGATGTATTGTTCAGTCCAATTTTAGATAAGCTTTCACTGTTCTGCAGCACCTGTTGCTGCACCGTGTCAAAGATGTCACGTCTGTCCATGGATATGTTTTTATTCTGAGGTCTGTTTTAAAGCTTTTGTTCATTGTCGAGGATTTGATTTTTTTGGATCATCTGTTTTGAAGTTGAAACCAAAAGCCTAGTAGTATTTTCAGAGGGCTTATTGACATTATTCGTGTCAATGCTTTCTCGGTTCTTTCTTCTTTTCAGGCCTTGGCGTTTTGTTTACAGGATTGCAAAGCCATTATTTATGAATAAGGAGTTTGGTAGATTCTTAATTTATAAATTAACATGTGTGTGTAAATGTCACAAGAAATTAATGGTAAGTTCATGTAAGGTTTCTTTTATTCAGACAACAACTGCACGGCAGATTTTATAAACATTATAATACATACACATGATTTTCGACAACTTATTCTAGATAAGACAAATGTACAGGGGGTCCTCGAGTTACGACAGTCGCGAATTACGTTGTTTTCGTGGTTACAACACATCTCCCGTGAACTTCCTTGTTTCGGCTTAAGCGGTTTGCCCCGTAATTATGTACAGACTTCGCACGGGAACTGGTTGGTGAGCGCTCTCTCTGTCTCTCAGCGCGCCTGCCGGCTCTCCAGCAACTCCACAGCTGTGTTTACTTATGCAGCGGCAGCCGGTAAGGAGATGCACACGGACACAGATGCGTTCGGGATCGTGGCAATACCGTCAAGGCAATTCACCATAGTAAACTCTTATTGTAGGGTGGTGTTATAGCGACATCTAGCGGCACAATGTATGCACAATGGCATAATGAATGTATGTTCCGACTTGCGTCGAAATTCGGTTGCGACACATTCTCAGGAACGGATCTCCGTCGTAACTCGAGGACCCCCTGTACATTTGTCTTATCTAGAATAAGTTGTCGAAAATCATGTGTATGTATTATAATGTTTATAAAATCTGCCGTGCAGTTGTTGTCTGAATAAAAGAAACCTTACATGAACTTACCATTAATTTCTTGTGACATTTACACACACATGTTAATTTATAAATTAAGAATCTACCAAACTCCTTATTCATAAATAATGGCTTTGCAATCCTGTAAACAAAACGCCAAGGCCTGTAAAGAAGAAAGAACCGAGAAAGCATTGACACGAATAATGTCAATAAGCCCTCTGAAAATACTACTAGGCTTTTGGTTTCAACTTCAAAACAGATGATCCAAAAAAATCAAATCCTCGACAATGAACAAAAGCTTTAAAACAGACCTCAGAATAAAAACATATCCATGGACAGACGTGACATCTTTGACACGGTGCTGGCAATAATGTAGGTTTATTCACAACACAGGGTCTACACGGTTGATAACAGAAATCTAAAGGAAATGCTCATTACACTCGCGATATCAACCCCTACAGTGACAAAAGGCAATTCACCATAGTAAACTCTTATTGTAGGGTGGTGTTATAGCGACATCTAGCGGCACAATGTATGCACAATGGCATAATGAATGTATGTTCCGACTTGCGTCGAAATTCGGTTGCGACACATTCTCAGGAACGGATCTCCGTCGTAACTCGAGGACCCACTGTATATAGAATGAAACACACTCATATTGGAATATATGCACCAATGGAAGTGGTAACTTTAGAAATGATATTTATAAAAGAAAACAAACTTGAAAAATACGAAACCTTAGTGTACAAAGTAGTCCAATCTATATTTACACACAGTAATGCACTGCAACAGTGTTTTTTTTCCTTGTCAAAAATGTTTTGCTCGATTAAAAGCTAAAGTCTAAACCTCTTTATGAAAACAAAGCTTATCGCTCCCTTCTTCCCTCCCTGACCAGTTCTTCTTCCACCCCTCCTGCCTCTCTTATTTTCCTGGCCTCCTTCTCCGCCTCCTCTGCTTTCCTCCTCTCCTCTCGCTCTGTCTCCATCAGCCACGGCGCTCCCAGGTAGCTCAGGATCTCCTCTGGGCTTCCACGCTGTTTGGGCTCGGGGTGGAGAAGCTCCTTGATAAGACTCATCACAAGCGGGCTGAGGCCCTCAAACTGTGAGGGGAGAGGGTTGTCCCTTTGGTAACGTTCCTCCTCACCGCTACACTCAACATCTCTGATCTTCTCCTTTTCCACCTCTTGGATGAACCACTCCTTGTACCGACAGTAGCCACGGTCATCATGGGTGCTCTCCTCCCAGGGGAAACAGCCAGTTAGCAGGCAGTAGACAAGTATACCAAGAGCCCAGCTGTCAATAGAGGGCTCCACCGTTATCCACATTTCCTCCATTTCCTCTTCGGTCCCATTGCACTGCCTCCTCTTCATCTCCGTCTCGGCCTCCTTAGCTGGCTCCACCTCAGGAGTACAGAAGGGTGACTCGTACCAGACAGCTCGAACCGTGGTCCCGGTGGCCCTGGCCAGGCCAAAGTCGCCGAGTTTGACCCAGCGACAGGAACTGTCACACAGAAAGATATTCTCAGGTTTGATGTCCCGGTGGACAAAGCCCAGGGAGTGGAGGTGTGTGACAGCACCACTCAGCTGGGCCATCACCCTCTGGACACACTCTTCATCCACGCCGACCTAACAATGGAGACACACATAACTGAGTACAACTTTGAACCAAATGAAGGAGTCTGAGATAAAACATCGCATTGTTGGCACAAAGACAAAAAAGCAAAGCCTGCATCACCAGAACTGTTGGCAACGTTCTTGGAAATCCCTGCTTGAGTTCACACGCTCGCTCTTCAGCCAGTGAGAGCGGGATGCCCTTACTCTTATCACTACTCCATTATGTTACTGGCAGTGACACAATCGCAGAGCTGGAAACTGTTATCGTGCACGTCTCACCAGTTTGCTGAGACATGAAAGTTTTACAACGACTGGATCTGCAGCTCGACTGCAGACGCACACTAAGACTCCCACAACCAAATCATCTTTAAATTACGTTTAGATGCTGCTTGTTACGTTTTGCTGCTCTCAAGCAGCACGCGTCTTTCCTCAGCTCTAAATCAATTGGTGGAACTGACCTCTGACACTACGACACTGTAGAGGTCACCGTAGAGTCCGGCTTGCTGGGCAAACACATAGTAGCTCGGTGTGGAAAAGTAGATGCCGAGAGCCCGAGTCAGAGAGGGATGGGTGCAGTAAGAGAGGGAGAGATGGTATTCACGCAGGAACGAGTGGAGGGAGGTAGACTGACGGGGGAAGAACTTCAGAGCCATCGGAGTTCCTGAGGGACAGAAAACGAAATGTGTTCAACACAACAGTGGCCCTCAGCTTTTGTCAAACGCTGAGGGGGACAAAAAAAAATCTGTCAGCACAAATGGAATTTGAATGTTGTCCATCATTGACACTGTGAACAAATATAACTTCCCCCTAGGGGAGACTATGTTTCACCCCAGTCGGAGCCGCTGTATCCCGGAGAATGTGCTAAAGCACTTCGGTGGAGCAACAGAAGTGCAACAGGTTAAGTGAGCACTATCAAAAGACAGATCTGTCCTCACATTACCGCAGCGTTGAGCCCACACGGCATGGGTCCTTTCTTCATTAGAGAGAAACATGACACGCAGATAAATGTGCTGCTCTGGAGTTATACCATTCCACTTCTGTCCGATTAGGCAACGGGAATTTACCAGTGTAATGAAAACTCCTCAAGACTTAGCACCAGCGACTTCTAAATGGAAATTTCTTTAAGGTGATTCTTTAAGGAGTGTTTAAATTGAGACGTAAAAAGGCTCGGCGGGTCGTGACCTTTCAGCTGGAGTCTTGCACTGACCTCGCTTTCTGTGTACAGCTAGAACGACCTTTCCATAGGATCCTTCTCCCAGGAGCTTCACCACCTTGAAGTGTTCGGACACTCTGAAACTGGGCAGGGACTGTGCCGACAGGAAACATAGCTCATCAAGTTCCTGAGCTGCTGCAGGAGTCTGAGGAGAGCACACACACACGCACACACACAGACACACACACATACACACACAGAAATTCATATTCAGTTTCTGCACCTGATGATTGGTTAGTGGCGTCAAGAGAAAGGAGATCCACAGTCTGAGCAGCATGTGTTGATGTTGATGATGATCGATAACTTTAAAGACTCTAAAGAATCTGAGGCTCCACACACACAGGGCTTATTGCATAATGAAGAACATGCAAATAAAAATCTTAAATATTAGTAGAAATAATAGTATGTTACAAAAAAAAACACTTTTATTTTTGTGTTCATATCCCTTTCTCAGAAATCCATGGAACATACCGTGTTATGTTATCGCTTCCTGTTTTCTATAGATTGGATTAGCCTCAGACGTCAATGTGACGTCTGTGATCAGAACATATGTTGCTGTCGTTCACTCCCTGTTTTGTAAAGTCGCATCAGTGATCACTTTGATCCTCCTCCACATGCCCCAGCAAATTAGGAAGGTTGTGAACTGTTACAACACACAGCTCAACACAAAAATTAAAGCGATTGCAGGAGGATTGCATGTTTTTTTTTCTTTTGTCCGTGCACATGTTGCTTAACTAAGTAGATTAGTTCTGCTTAGGTCTTGCAAAGAAACGTGACACGCTGATAGAAGTCACATTTTCTGCCATGTATTACAACAACAAATGTAATTATTGTCATCAGAGTTTTCCAATTAGAAAAGATTCTCTGTTGGTGACAAGAGATCAAGAGAACGGTCCAATATGACAATTTGGGTCCTAGACAGCTGCATGGCACAGATGTTACAATAACACAGCTTTAGCTGTTTCAGCATCAGCTGTGTGTACAGTGATGATGTTTCACAGCCACGGGCATGGGTTTTTAATTTCTAAAATGTTTTTTTTAATACTGATCTGAGACCATCCCCAAATGCACAGAAAATCAACTTTCATGCACTGATTGAAGTGATATCACGAGAAACTAGATATAAAACCAAACATAAAACTATTTATCGAGATATAATCTCTGGATGTATCTGTTTCGCCTAAAATCAAATCTCAGCTGGGTTTCATTCACGATGCAGTTCACATGAGTTCTAGTTACCACATTATTACATTCTTTAGCTGCTCTTCATTTCACTCATGCCAAACGGATAACATTCATTACATTTTGAAGATTTCTTGCATGTGGAGTTATCCAGGTCACATTTCAGTTTTGTTTTATTGGCTCTGAGACATAAATCATTACTTATGCATCCAAAACATTTGTTGCAACAGAAGCATGATGTTGGCCATGTTTGTTTAAGCTGAGATGATCGTTGATAAAACCCTTATTAATTTACTGGCTGCTTGCATGCAGCAAATAGCGACATGAGGTTCTAATTAGGGCAAAGCTAACTTCATTAACAAATTTGAAGTCCAGTAGAAGGGCTCAGCCTACGGGTTGAAAATCCGTTAACAGCTTTGTCAATCAAATTTTGCAATAAAAAAACCACAGATGAACTTGTGCAATGCCTCCATGTCGTCACATCACGTGGCTGCAAAAAAACATCAGTAATATCACAGATAAAACCCACACAACCATGCACACACGAGAAAACGATTACATTTATGTATATATGCTTTTGTTTGTTGTTGTTTGTTGAGTTTTTGAATAGGAGATGCATCGCGAGGCTGTTATTTAAATGCACATGTGAGGGTTCGATATCAAATCAAAGCACAATACTTACTGTCATTTTTTTTTTTTTTTTTCTTTTGCCGCGGTTGGTTGATCTCTGGTCAATTTGTCTTGGTTCTTTTCAGCATCTAAAAGAAAGACTTTTACTCCTGACGTCAGATGTTGCCAGCAGCCAAGCTACTGTTTATTGAATGCCTGTCCTCAACTAGACTGATAAATAAACTATATCAACTGGGTGGAATTTTTTTTTCTCCCTCCGCTCCGTGGGTCCATGCAAGAGCACTGCAGCGTCACAGAGGAGGGTCATAAATGTCTGCTGGAGACCTGGACATTGACTCTGTGCTTATCCCCAAGAGACACGCGCTCAACTGTCTCCCTCTGTTTTCCTACTCTTGTGCCAACTCCCTCTCGCAGCCTCTCGTCTGCTATGCTGGCAAATACGCGTGAACCAGCTGCACAGTGTTTCACCTCCCAAAAACACCCCTCACCCCACCCACCCACTCTCTATGTGGTCCGCCACCACTCGCCTCTCTCTCTCTCTCCCATCCACTCCACAGCAGTGTTACTATAGCACAGTTTCCGATCAGTCAGACAGCGTGACCACATTAACCCCTTGCTCCCGCTCAGCTGTCCCCTAATTTGGACCCACACAACCCGCTCCTCTCTTTCCATTTCTCTGTCTCAACCACTCCGTCCGTCTGAGGCTATGAACTTCCTCCATAGTGCGGGGATTACAGATTTAATCAACAGGTATGCTGGGATGAGTGGAAAAGGTCAAGAGTCTGTGTCCATGAGCCCTAAAGCTTGGTGGGATTACAGTCAACACAGCCACATGTGAACCCCTTTACTGTCCACTAACACTGGCCCTCTACACTGTATGTCCTTCATTTATGTCACACTCTGCAGGACACAAAATAATAGTTTGAAAATGAGTCAGATTCCATCACACTTGACCATCTAGTCGCTTCACACTGAAATGGAGAACTTCTAGGTTTTTAATTTTGCTCTCATCAACGGGTGAGCTTTTTCCACTCATCTTACTCCGTCCTGTCATAAAGTCTCCATGTATCGCTTTTCAAGTGCATATCATTGCCTCTCATCGCACACTGACATAACTAACAGCTGAAACCTTGCCGTACAAAACAGCTCGGTTCTGTACTTTGCTGTCTACATGCCAGCTCTGTTTCCCACTTAGCACCAGCCGCAGGTCAGAACACTCCTCCAGCTCCCACGGCTTTGACACTCTCCTCCACTTTCTGGCCACTAAGATAGCTTTCCCCTGGAATGACATGCAACAGAGCTATCACTGCCTCCAGCTTGATGGCTGTGCGTTATGTAACACAAACATCGGCTGCTATCACAACGACCGGTCGCCTCTCAGGTTACTGCCACTGCCATGCCGAGGCTCTTAATGACCAATATATATTTCCATGTTTGTGCTCGCACCATATGGTCCCTTTGCCCCTGCTGTGACAACCGGCCTCAGCACTCCATCACCAAAACACAACTTTCATCGCTTCGAGTGGGTTAATGCCAAGAGAGCAATACGTTCATTCACAAATACTACACATAAAAGACACATGTACAAAACCTGTACACTATGTGCACATGTATGCCGTTGCTGATGTACATTCTGTGCACGCCAGCACACACTCATGGATGTGTATCCTGACAGTTACTGGCAATCTGCATCACGTACGTCTTCACTATTTAGTTGTTTGAATATATTTCAATTGGCTTTTCTCCACAAAAGTTAAATTCTTGGCGCAAGAGATAGTTGTCTTGTTCAAGTTAACATAATATTAACTTTGAGAAAACTTTCCTCTCGCTTTAAAAAGGAGAGAAATGTTGCTTAATTTGCCTTAATATTTAATTTCTAAGAGTTGCATTTGTTTGTCATTGGCCAAATGTATTTAATTCTAAGATGACAAATTTGCTGTTTCCAAACTGCAATCTGCTATTTCTCAGTGACATGAACACAATACATGTCGCAATTAAAATTCCTTCACCGTGTAGAAAAAATGTAACACATGGAACAACATAGTTGTCAAAACAGAGTGGCGGCGTCTCAAACTCCAGTGATTAAGAATGAAGAAACACAGTATAAAGTTTCTGTGTGACATAACGGGAGCACAACACAACACCTGCCTAAATAGCTTTTATGCTTGTTCTAATCGCCTTCTTCTCCGTTTGCTCGTCATGAGATTAGTGTTTCCAAAGCAGTGCAACAGTCCATTAAAGTTATGTAGTTTGCTTGAGTCATGCTGCAATACTTTCTTCAGTCCGCTCCTCCCTGGAGAGGAGGCAGAGATAAAAGGATAAAGGGATGCAGGACAAAAGGGGAACTTGTAAGGCACATGCATGCCAGCTGTTACTGTGTTGTTTGTGTTGATATAAAGGGCTTACTGTGTATTATTTATGGATCCACAGAAGCTAACTCTGGACAGAGCTCTACTGGATTCTCTCCATGCTGGAGTTAGTTCAAGGATGCCTCTCAGTGGACAGTGTGGGCTATAGCATGACTGAGGAATGACCCCCAACAGTGCAATGCATTGTATTATATGATTTATCATTGAAAGTTTTCGGTGTGGTTTGAATAGGGGTTCAATAGAAATCTAAATTAAAAATGAAATAATATATGTACTTGTACCATGTCTGCGTAGATTTCCGCATTCCTAAACCAACATTTGACCTAAGGCATGAATGTGACTGTGATTGGTTGTTTGTCTCGGTGTATTGGTCCTGTGATTGGCTGAAGACCTGAAGGTTATTTTACCGCTGATGAGGCTTCATTATCAATCATTTAAAAAAAAAATCTCATGAGCTTCAATTAGAATGTGTTTGTCTAAATCCTAAATTACAAATGTATTTAAATAATCAATGGACCATTCAAATAGGCATACTAGTGTATGTCATCGTGAGCCAATATACATTGCTTTTTATTGTTTTTTTTTTCATAATTTTATTTCTAACTGTTAATAATTAATTATTCATAAGTCTCCTACCATATCAGGGAAACAAAGCTACGGGGGTGCGGTCTTTCCTGTGGCCGAGAACGGAAGCGGAAATTCGGCCATCTCCTCGTACAGTCAAGCTACTACAGGGTCAGTATACACTTTATTTGGAAATTAATTGTGGTTTGTTGTCAACGCTTTTTTGACATTTTAGCCTGCAACATGGATGTGTATATTCCACGTCACCCCGAAGCAGGACGCGTCTTTAGTAAAGCTTGTGCAGTGTAACTGTCCTGTTGCTAGTTTCGAACTGGCAGCAGCTAGCTGGCTAACAGCTAGCTGGCTAATCTTTCCTCACAGCAAGTGATCTCTCTTATCAGTCATACTGGTAGGTAACCTTAACCTTTGTTTCTAGTCTGATGGGATCTGTTGCTGTGACTGGGACTTCTGTTTGACTTCACTCGTGCCCAGCTGCACCTTTCCGCATACGTGTTATAACTTTACCCAGACCTCGTTAGCAAAGTGCTAGTCAACTGTTTGGATTATTTTAGGGGCTGAGAATAGGTAGAGTCGCAGACTGAGTGATGGTGTAAGCCAACAGCATCAAATGACAGCTATCGTTATTTGGCTTTCTAGGTTTCTGCAATGCTCATACACTTCCCTTTCTGTATGGCAGGGCTGTGTTCTTGTAAACACTGTTGTATAGTATGGGATATTTGTTAACTCCCGTTAGCATAACTAACGTTTGACGTGAGGGAGCTAACTTTGTTTGTGTGACGAGGACCGTTGCATTTGTGTATCTGATTATTACCGTTATCTGTGTGCAGGCTCACTGGGAGGGGGCAACGTCAAGTGCATGCAAGTAATAAGGGGAATTTATGGTTTTGGTTTCATCTGTCTTATTTTACAGATTAATAGAGCAACATGATAGAGTTTTACATAATGTTGTCAGTAAATCAACAAGATGCTTGGGATACAGGTGACATTTGCTGTGCCTTATCAAAGTTATTAGTTGGCTGTCTGAACTTTGGTACAGAGTGCAGGAGTCACTTAATGACTTTTGCGATGGTGCCTTATGTTCAGTTATGCAACATGGGCTCATATTTGTTTGACCTATAAATCTGTGCTAGTTAATTGAGTGAAGCTAGTTTAAGTCCTTGTTGAACTACACAGGGCTGTGTGCTTTTTCATTTCTGACATGCTACTTGTTTGCCAAAGACTTTTTAAACCTGAATTACCCATATCCACTCATATATTGTCTAAATTGTTTAGTTTGTTATACACTTTGCTTATATGTACACACACATATAATATTAATTGTTGAAGACGGTCTTGAGACTTTTGTGAGACAGAAGTAGTAGTTATAGTAAATGGAGAAATTTGACTAAAGTTTACCATTGCGCTTAAAAAAATACTACATGATACTACTGATTCATAATCATTCATAATTGTTAAACGGTTGTTAAATAATTTAAAATAATCTCATGTTTCATGCATGTCACGGTACCTGACACAGAACAGAGCTCAGTCTGTGAGCTTTTCCTAAATCTGAATGCAGTATTCAGGAAGGACTGTTACGGGAATGGACAGAGCTACACTGTTACTCATTTGCTATCTGTTGCTGATTTTCCTGGTTGGAGGGAGATGTTGCATGCAATGGGTTCATTCGCCTCTGTATCAAAGACCTTGTCCCTTTTTCAATTTTTTGTTGAGAGGGGGTAGTTTAAGGACTAACAGCACAATGTTGTGAGATTATACTTAATTCCCTTCATTGGATTCATCCAACGACCTCCTCTCATCTCTTTAATGCAGCAGAAGGATACATCTGATCCGTTAAATTTCTGCCTGTTGTACTAACAATCAAATACAAGCTGTGCTCAGTAGATAGATCCAAAAATATTGTTTATTTTTAAAAATAACTATTTATTTAGTCAAACATTTTCTTTGCTTCACCCAGATAAAAAGATAAAGAAAACTCAAAATGGCATTATTATTATAAGTATTTAAAGGCCTATATTTCTGGTTCACTGGGTATCGACTTTGACAACAAAAGCATCTAACTAATATGTTGTATGTCTTGCTCTCAACCACATGTTGATCAGCAAGAAACCATGTGATTATTTTGTTGCTGAATATCTCCCTTGTTATAATGGTTTAAAATTAGCCCAAGCATTAGTTGTAGCTTGACTGTTGTGGTCCAGTTGTAATATCTCATTTCATTTTATTATGATATACTGTTAATGTTAATCTCAATCTCATTCCATAGGTTCAGTCTCCCTGCGCCTGTGGTTGTGAGACCCAATGTTGCCACAGGAAGAACCAGACAAACTGAGACAAAGCACTCTGTAAATGAGTGGTGCACAAGACAGAAAAACAAAAAGACACCAAGAGGAGAGACCCTTTTTACACATCATTCTCGTGTAACAGGTGAACCCCCCTTTCTGCCTCTGTTGATACCAGCAGTCACATAATTATCCACTTTGCCCCATTCCTGCCTGTGTTGTATTACTTAGATTTTACAACCCTTCTTTTCCATCTGCTGCTCAGATTGCAGCAGAACACGGCGGTCAGACTGTTGCCATGTCGACCTCATCGCTACGGCGACAAGTAAAGAACATCGTCCACAACTATTCAGAGGCTGAAATCAAGGTTGAGTATCAATGTGTACAGACCTGGCCTTGCCTTTTTTTCTCTTTTACACCCACATCCCTCATATTTTAAAGACTCAGTGGAAGTTCATGTATTTCTGCAACTCCAATTACATTATGTAGCTGCTGATAATCTAATATTTCTCTGAAGCAACCTCCTCACTCTTTCCCCTTCTCATTTGCTGTATGAGCTGGTATAGTCAAATTATCCGTATTTTATTTTATTTCTCTTGAGCTTGTGTCATGATTAAATTTGCATTGCTACTTAGAACAGTGTGTCCTATTATCACAGAGTCTTGATGGAGTGATAATTAAAGTTTGTCCCCTGCTGTGTTATGGTTCAGGTTAGAGAGGCGACATCCAATGACCCATGGGGCCCCAGCAGCTCTCTGATGTCAGAGATTGCTGATCTGACCTACAATGTTGTGGCCTTCTCGGAAATTATGAGCATGGTGTGGAAGCGCCTCAATGACCATGGCAAGAACTGGAGACACGTGTACAAGGTATGTGCGTGGGAGTTAGGAGTTACTTCAGTGACAGTACAGAGTATATCAATGTACATATTATACAGATATATAATCTGTTACACAGATATATAATCATTATGGATATTGCAATACATTCTCAGTAGAATACTGGTATGTACTTCACTGTGCTTATGCTAACTCGTTTGCTAGCTGTCTGTGTATTTGAATGGGAATGGACGTGAAATCCAGCAAGGGAACATGTTAACTTCTTTCATATTTGAGTCAGTTTACAGACCTTTTGTACAGTTTCTAAGTAGTTGTGATATGTCTTTTCACCAGGCTATGACTCTTATGGAGTACCTGATCAAGACTGGTTCAGAACGTGTTGCCCAACAGTGCAGAGAGAACATATATGCTGTACAGACCCTCAAGGATTTTCAGTATATAGATAGGGACGGCAAAGACCAGGTACACACACACACACACACACACACACACCACACACACACACACACACACACACACACACACACACACACACACACACACACATATCCATGCCCACAAAGTTGTATAGATAGTGTAAGCGGTTAAGGTCCACCTTTGTGGAATGCATGCATAGTTTGTCGAACATTCTGCTTGTGGTTCATTCAAGGACAATTTACAATGAATTTCTGACCTTGTGTGCAAACAAAGCCAAGTATAAAAGTTTTTACGGGTTGTTAATCACTGACACTGTGGCAAGTTAACAAGCTTAGTATAGTAACAGTAATAATTGATATTATTTGTTGTGTTGTATTGCATTTTGTGCTATTTTTCCCAGGGAGTGAATGTGCGAGAGAAAGCCAAACAGCTGGTGACACTGTTGAAAGATGAGGAGAGACTAAGAGAGGAGAGGATTCACGCCCTCAAAACCAAAGAGAAGATGGCACAGACCTCCAGTGGTGAGATGCCTACTTTAATCATTGTTTGCAAATATTCAGTCATCTCTCAGAGTTACAGGATTACACGAAAGGGCCTTAACTTCAGAGTAGTTGATAAACCACAACAAGCCCATATCTGTGTGTATGCATATGTGTTCCTGCATTAGCCTCCTCAGCTCCCTCAGCACCCAGCCTGGGGGGCAGTTTGTCATTGGGCTCCCACTCTGGAGGGGCAGATCCTGAGCAGGCGTGGCCACAGAGCTCTGGAGAGGAAGACCTGCAGCTCCAGTTGGCTTTGGCAATGAGTAAAGAAGAGGCAGAGCAGGTAAAACAAAGCAGCTTACTGACGCACACAATACTATGATCTGTATGATCTTGCTGCACCTGTGTACACAGAGGCTGATATTTATCACTATACACCTAAATAGACTTAGATTTTACTCTCACCGTGTAACCCCCTGACCTCCCCCAGACTAGCACGGACCCTCTGGAGGACGCAGAGATCCGCTATGCAATCACACTCAGCAAAGAGATTCAACAAAAGGTCAGGGGCAGAATGTGTGCCCAGCTGACTGGTCAGCCAGTCATCAACCATCTGTGATTCTGTCAGTTTCTCAGACACACATAGCAAGTGTTGATCAATCAAGAAGATAACAAAACAATAAATCAAAATTGGCTTTGTCAGTTTGAACATACAATAAAACATCAGAGTACAGTGATATTGCACTGTTGCGATTATTGAGTTTTCATTTTGTGTTCATAAAAGAAGGTGCTTTTCAAATAATTTTCATGATATTTTAAAATTCCATAAATGCAAGCACCCAAAGAATTGATTTATTCTAATCTGATTGTTAAATTTGCATGGCATTGGCAAATATTTATCCTAATAGACAGAATTAAGCATTGAGTGGGTCTTAAGTATTGTTAATCCTTTCCTCCCTATCATCCCCTCTGATAGCATGCATTCATCTGTAGTCTTGATATGAAATACACTCTTTTCCTTACCTGTTACACCTACTGCCTGTAACTTTCTTGTGTTGTTTTAACTGACCTAACCTGTCCTATGGAAGTGGCTACAGGCCTGCACCCGCTGCACCAATTGACTGGTTTAGTCTATAAACTACAGCAGTATAATTTAATGGATAATGCTGTTGGGATTTTTACTTAAAGGCATTAACCATATGACTAGAAACCCAAGGCTAAATATTGGCATTAGGTGTGGTTGACTGTTTACTATTAGCAAAGTAAATTTTGGTCCATTCTCTCCTTTTATTTTAATTTTATATACTCCTGGTTGATTAGATTATAAGTCCACTACATGCAGCTCAAAGACCGTATTTGAACATCAATATCTTTTTCATGCTTTTGAATGTTTTTGATTTTATTCAATCAATCAAATCAGTTTTTATTTGTATAGCCCATATTCACAGATTGCAATTTGCCTCATAGGGTTTAGGCCTTTTATTATAGGCAGCCTTGTTTACTCTCTGTGTAAGACTCTGTGTTATGGGAAGTGCTTGCATTAATTCTTGCTCTCAAGTTTTCCCTCCCAAATCAGACAATCGTGGAATGGTAAACTGATGTTAAATCTGTGGTTTGCTGTACAGGGTTGTGTGTCTCAGGTTGCTGACATCATGGTGTGTGTTACTGACAGGAGGAGCGACTGCGCAGAGGCGATGACCTGAGACTGCAGATGGCTATTGAAGAGAGCAAGAGAGAGAAATCGAAACCAGAAGAGGTGTGTATAAAATGATTCTGTATTCATTCAACTCTGCCCCTCTATGTTCAAGACATAGAGGGGCAGCGGCAGCCGGTAAGGAGATGCACACGGACACAGATGCGTTCGGGATCGTGGCGATACCGTAGGTTTATTCACAACACAGGGTCTATACGGTTGATATCAGAAATCTAAAGGAAATGCTCATTACACTCGCGATATCAACCCCTACGGTGACTAAAGGCAATTCACCATAGTAAACTCTTATTGTAGGGTGGTGTTATAGCGACATCTAGTGGCACAATGTATGCACAATGGCACAATGAATGTATGTTCCGACTTGCGTTGAAATTCGGTTACAACACATTATCAGGAACGGACTTCGTCGTAAGTCGAGGACCCCCTGTATATATTTCTACAGAATGGTTGCAACATTAAACTTAACAAATACCTGATCATTTTTAAGAATGAATACAGATTTTTAAAAAATCTCTCCATGATCTGTCTCTTTATTTCTGCTAACTCTCAACCTTGTGCCTTTTTTCTTTACACTGTCAAGTAATAATTGTAACAAAAGATAATAGTCAGTTGCATATTGTAATTCATATTGTTCTTGTTCAGAGTGCTTTGATGGAGCTCAGTGCTGTTGACCCCTGGGGAGCACCAGCTTCTGCCACTGTGGGCTCTGCCGGCCCCTCGCCTCCACCCACAGTTTCTGCCCCTACTGCCTCTGGCCCATGGGGTGCAGCACCTTCAGATCCATGGGGGGTGGCGTCACCCACATCTCCTACAAGCTCTGACCCCTGGGGTGGGGGAGCCCCACCCACAATAGCTCCTCCACCAGACCCATGGGGAGAGACATCCAACAGAGTCAACAATGTAGACCCTTGGGGAAGCTCAGGTACACTGCTACAAAGCTGGGCACATATTGCCTCTGTAGCCAGTATGGTTTGTGGGAATGCTGTTATGGCTGACTATTTGAAGAGAAACGTGTCCTGCTATGTGGACATGGCCTTGATTCGTTCCACTGTTTCATTTCCCGTCAGTGTAACATTCCTGTTAGATTTTCTGTCATCCTACCATGCTGTCATATCTTCTCATCAACTCGCATGCTTTCGTTTTGTAATGAGGAAAGCAAGCATGCTAAGTCAATTCTCCCTCTGTGTCTAAACCAGGGATTTTATCCTCTTGTCTCTACTCAGGACTGACTGTGGCTGTGTCTCAACCAGAGCTTCCTCTTCTCTTGTCCTATTGTGCCTTTTTAATGTAGGGGATAGCTTTTTACAATCTCTCCTTTACCTCCACTGAGTGATAATGTATAACCTATGTAATACATGAAGCATTACACATGTGAAATAACATGGCAGAGAGATGGAAAATCTACCATCCTTCTCTTATCTGTGGTATTGCTGAGGTTAAGAAGAGAACATTAGCGTTGGAACTCAGCCCAGCATCCTGCATTCCCCTTATTGTGGGTTGTACCTGTAAGGTGTTGTGTTAACCCTCCCCTCCCCTGCGTCTCCTCCCCTCCCCTATAGCTGTAACCCCCCCAAGTGCCGACCCCTGGGGCCCCCCAGTACCTCCCAGCACTTCCTCCTCGGGGGGGCCAGTAGATCCCTGGGCAAGGGACGGGCCTGTCCCTGCCTCTGACCCTGTCACCTCCGACATCTGGAGTGGCAACGCCACACATACTAATGGCACAGGTACATTCACACTTAAAGCCACATGGACTCACAAACACCAAGGTGCCAGTGCATTTTCATAAATAAATCATGAACTTGGCACATGCATGCACACAGAACAGTTGTCTTGTCCTGCATTTCATCATCCTCTAGTTTGTGTTGTAAATGCTATTTTATCTTTTGTTTATTAGTTTTTTTTTCTTTTGTAGTGCCTGACTTTTATCTTTTCCTACTTACTTTCATATCATCAGGAGATCCAGAGCATCGTGGATCCTCTGCGACAGGCTGTGATAGCACAGGCTCACCAGTGCCCTTTGACTTGTCATCTCTTGGTTCATCCCTTCCTGTTCGCAAGACTCCAGAGTCCTTCCTCGGCCCCAATGCAGCACTGGTTGATCTCGATTCCCTGGTGTCGTCTAAACCCAAACCCAAACAGCCGCCACCACCCTCCCTCTCCTCATCCTCAGCACACAACCCTTTCCTCCAAAACACAGGTTAGTTACAGCTGTTTGTAATAAGAGAAACAAGTGTTATAAACTGGTAGATAAGAAAGCACTGTCACCAATTTAACATGGCGTAACAGCTGACGCTCTAGGTAATGGTATTGGTGTGGCCAACATGAGTCAAACTCTTTGATGACGTAACTGGTCACACCTAGTCATTTTGAAAGGCCAGCAGACAATGGTTAAGTCAAATACTTGGCCAGCTGAGAAATGTGTCAGTCAGGCAGTTTATTTTTAGGGCTGGTCCTGCTGTTGCACTCCAGCCAAAACAAGATGCATTTTAAAAACATGTCATGAACTTTTGTATATTTTGTGAAAATGCATCCAAATTTTCCACTGACTTATGTAGTAATATTTTCCTGTTTTTATTTCCTGTGTGGTCTCACTATCACCTTTGACACACAGGCTCATCTCCTGCTCCTGGCATGGCAGTGACTCCAGGCAGTACCATCTCCAGTAGAGGGGTTTCTCCGACACCTGCCTCCTCAAACCCATTTGGTGTAGCGCCGCCCATGACCTCCATCTCACCTCAGCCATCATCACTTGGCCTTAGTGGCCTCCGCACCAGTCCTGTGCCTCCCAATCCCATGCTGGGCATGGTGCAACCAGGAATGGGCATGGGGCCAATGAGTGTGGGTATGGGGGCTCCAGGAATGGGCCTGGGCATGATGCAAGCCAGCCCCATGGGCATTCCCTACAGTGGTCTCTCCCCGATGGCGCCCCCTGGCTCTGCTCTGTTGGGGCCTGGAGTTGCAGGACCTCCTCAGCTAATTTTGGGTGGGCCCACAGGAACAGGAGGAGTGATGGGTGCGGGAGGATCTGTGGGAGGTGGAGGAACAACGGGAGCAAGCACCAACCCTTTTCTTCTTTGAGGACATCTCACCACTCCTTTGTTCACCTGTGTCAACTGCTCTGTCGTATCTGCTGCCCCCCTCATTCATATCCCTTCAACACAATTTGTGTCCAAAAAGAAAAATGTCTACATCTTTATATTTCAAGAAAAGAAAAAGAAAACAACAAAAAATTAAAAAAAATTATTTTCCTTCAAAAGCATTATTTCATTTCAAAATAATTTTCCACATTTCGTTCTTTTCATTTCAATATGGGTCATTTTGGGGTGGGAAATAGAGATTTATTTATTTTGTGTAAATCCTCTTTTGTTCTGTATCATTCTTCATGTTGTGTTAAAATTTTCTTCAGTCTTGACTGAGATGTAGGTAAGTCTGTGAGAGAAGGCTGCATTTTCGGTAGAATCGTTCTGTCCTAATATTACTGCACTGAGAGAGCGTTAGAGGGAGAGGGGACATAGCCACTAACAAACTGAACAGACAAACTGTTGTACCTGCCTCTTCCTCTTTTCACTGAAACACTGAATCACGTAGGTGAACGAGTGCATAAAGGACGATTTTTTTTTTTTACATGGCTAAACTCCAGACTGAAAAACGGACTAAAACACCTGTGTTAACATTTCAGGCTCAATGTGGTCAAATATTTTCAGCTATTTCACTTTTAATTTAATTTAATGTTAAATGTAATTTATTTTTTTCAATTTTGGGAACAAATAAGGAAAATCAAATATGCTGATGCCATTTAAATCTAAATTTTATCTTTTCTCTTTTTTCTTCCTGATTATTGTAGAAAACTAAAGAGAGTCCTGACATCTGTGGTCTGATGGGGGAAAATGATAGGATGTTTGAGTATATGCTTTTATGTGTGTGCAGAAATGTGTGAATGACACCACGAATGCTCATTTGTGAGTGTGCAAGTATGCAATTGTGCAGATGCCTGTTTCTGTGTAGACGTATCGATATCTGTCTCCGTTTTTCCTGTCTGATCTTATTTCAGTGACTCAAAGGAAGAAATGACATTCATTATTGTTTTAAAAAAAATTGTCACATGTATTAAGACACTGTAATGTTGGGATTTCAATTGAGGTATTGTACGAATCACACATTTCTCTGTCAATATTACTTGAAGTTTTTTGTTTTCTCTGGTAGTCACAAACATTTGGCTATTTTTTTTCCCCCCAGTCACACATTTCACATGGGATCCCTGGTGCACAGGTATCCCCAATCACTGCTGCCCTTGTGTTTTCATCTCTCTTCGGGGAGAGAGCTACTGAAGTTCTTGAAAGAAAGATAGAAAAAAAGACAATTATTTCAATGAATGAAAGAAAAGGAAAACAAGGACTTGATGACCTGCTCCATGCTGTTATTTTAATTTAGATGAATTTATTGTTTTTTTTATATCAAGAAGAATATCTCTTTTATCGGGTAAGGTTGAATCGTGTGTGGTGTTGACTGTGAACATTCACATTTGAAAAGTAAAATGGAAAAAAAGAAATTTCTGAAATAAAAAAAAACACAGGAAATGTGTTTGGCTTGTTTCATTCTTACCCTGTAGTTTATGCTTTCATGTATCTCGCACACATACATTTTTTACAGCAGAGTACAATAATGTGACAATAATTTTACACTTTATTTTTTTTAACATGTTTATGAAAGGACAGTTCAATGGAACACAGCACCCTGCCAATTACCTGCAAAAGATATGCTAAACAATAGTTATTACAGTATATGAATTTGTATACAGTTTAAAAAAAAGCTACAATTTCAACCTTGACATACAGCATTCAGTCGTATGTGATATAACATGATCCCAAACTGTTTTCAGGAGCGTCAAGATGCAAACCAGTGATGCAGCGTTGCATACATTTTAGTGTACGTAGAGTCATTTCCCTAAAAATGTCTGTTTCTCGTTTATGTTTCTCCGCACACATCGAAGGTCAAACAAGCAGAGAATCCCAGTCAAAGTCGTCTTGGATCTCCTCACTGTTGCTGTGCAGATTCTTTAATGGCAGGCGCTGGCGAGGAGACGCAGACTGATGCTGCATCCCAGCTGAGACACAACGAGTAACATAGTGGTCGGTGAGCAAGTTACAGGAAGTGAAACAATAGTGAAGTCACTTGTTAAAGTTCACATTTTTCAAGTTTATCTTGTCTTTGGTTGCTGTAATAAATATATGCTATTAAGTGTAAAGAGGTTTTTTGTCGAATGATATTGAACAAACTGGACTTGTCTGATGAAACTAATGATTTTCAGGTCTTACCCGTTGTGTTTGCAGGCTGTGCCAGCTGAGGTCTTTGAAGCCCTGGTCCCTGCATGGGCAGAGCCCTGCGCGGTGGTTGTGCTCCGTTGGCTGGGGGAACTGCGGGTGGGTACGGCAGGGGTGAGGGGTGAGTGAGGCTGGCGAGGGTTGGAGGTGGATTGGCTGGGAATGGTGCGGCTTGCAGGGAGTGAGGTGCACCAAGAGCGAGGGGGGAGTTATTTCCAGAGGTGATCATGCCTTTCTCAGCAAAGAAGTGGTTGAGGGAGTCACAGAGGGAGGTGAAGAGAGCTGGGTCCAGGGCCCAGTCGCAGAGCTCCGCCTGGCGCATGCTCTCCAGCAGGTCTGCATACAGAAAATGATATATATATGTATGTATATGTAGAGTAAACCAGAATTCCAACTCCAGAGCTACTGCTCTTTTTTTCATTTGTGTTAAGTCACTGGCACAGACCTGGGTAACTGGAGAGGTCTATGTTTGCCCAGTCCAGATTGCTGGCAATGCGGAAGCTCTCTCTCAGAGAATCTGGGTTACTGAACCAGTCAGGTGGCACCGCTAAAGTGGAGACGAGAGAGGCAACTTTAGAAAGCAATGGACTTTTCTATGTTATGTTGCAGGTTTGAGGAGAAGAGAGAGTGTGACTCACTGTACTGTGAAGGTGGGTGCACAGGCGGTGCAGCGGGTGGAGGTGCTGCATGTGGTGGAGCTGGTGCATGGTGAGGAGACAGTGGCAGCAGAGTTGGAGTGTGGAGCGGGGCTGTGTCATTGTTTGGGGGAGCCGAGGGCGCAGCATCCGCTGGAAAGAAAAGAGAACTTAAGTTATAGAGCCGCACGTTTGTCTGTGTTGTTTATAAAGCGAATGCCGTCGCGTCATACTCACACTGCGAGCCACCCCTCTCACGCATCGACTTGAAGAGAGACTTGAAGGATGCATATAAGTCTGGTAAATTCATCTCGTCAAAGGTGAAACGCAGCGGAGGATCGGTGGAGGGGTTGAACGAGACAACCGTGGGGGGCACGACGGATGAGGAGGGGTGAGTTTGTGCCGACACAGTGCAAACCGGTGCAGGGGTCACGTTAGTGGCACAGGAGAAGGTAGCAACTGACACAGGTCCTGGATTAGCGGGAAGGGAGAGAGGAGCAGCGGAGAAAGACAGAACAGCTGGAGACGCAGTCGACAGAGGTGTAGGCGTCACAGCGGGGCCCAGTGGGTGGGGAGGCGGAAACGTATTGATGGAGGGCTCTGAGACAGCAGGTCGGAGGTCAGCCGAGGGAGAGACATTTGTATGAGGGACAGGGAAACTAGAAACAGGGCCTTGCATATAGAGCGATGGTTGCTGTAAAGACAGAAGACAAGATAATATATATGTTTTTCCTTATAATATATTATATATATTATATTTTCCTTATTATGTCCCACCATCTATTTAGTTGGATTTTATTTCTAAGAAACATATTACCATATATATATGTATATATATGTATGTGTGTGTGTGTGTGTAATCTGTTTCTTAGAAATAAAGTCCAGCTAAATGGGACATAATAAGGAAAATGGCTGGACCTTGCATGGCAGAGGAGAGAGGGAGGCAGACTGGGGTGACTGCTGCTTGGTTGATCCCAGTGGCTCGGCATTCAGACGCTGGTGGTCCGGATGGGAGGTTGGTCGAGGTGGATGAGGGGAGGGTCTTCTGTCTGTTTGTGTCCCCGGAACTTTAGCAACCTGTGAGGAGAAAGAACGTTCCCCATTTTAAAATCGGAGTAAGGTCAAAGTGGACAAAAACGCTCCTCACGAACTTCTCTTACAACAACACACAATGTCTGTTTGGGCTTTTTGTCAATGGAGAATAGATGGAGAGCTGCTGAGACACTGATCACCACGTACATCCTGACTCTCCTCTTCCTCCTGTGGATAGGGTCGTTTCTGTGCCCTCGCTGGATTCACCTCTGCAGGCCCATCCATCGTCCAATAGGAACCCTGGAAATACAGTGCAAGTAGTTTTATCTTCTTTTAAGCGACAAAGTCTCTTTTCATCCTAAACAGTTAAGAAAACGATCTAATATATAAAAATACTACATACTTATATATAAAATACTTCACCTTGCCGGGGTCGTTTTGCGGCCGAGGAACTTTCCGGAAGCATTTATTCAGAGACAGATTGTGCCGGATCGAGTTCTGTTAATGACACGTGGTATTTAGTCAGTCAAGTCAGCCCTGTGCCAGGTGCTGGTGCAAATCATATGAGAAAACTATATAACTGGTCACCAACCAACCACTGCATCAAGCTGCTGACACAAACGAAAACAATATGCTGCCGTTCTACTTGGAACATCACCTTCCATCCGCGGCCCCCTCGGCTGTAATAAGGGAAAGTGTCACTGATCCAGGTGTAGATGTCATTCAAACTCAACTTCCTCTCAGGCGCAGCTGCTATTGCCATGGCGATGAGAGTGGCGTAGCTATGGGGGGGTTTCCCCTTAGAGTTAGAGGAGGAGGGGTCCTGCACTGAGGGTGAGAAGTCTCCTCTCTCCCTCCCTCTGTCTTTCTTCTTGTCCCTCTCTCCTCCTCCTCCTCCTCCTCGCTCTCTCCCCGAGCGCAGGCTGCTGATTCCCAGCTGAGGCAGCCAGTCAATACTAGTGAGGCTGGAGTCCAAGTCGGAAGACATGGTCTCTCTTTTTCTGTCCGGGGGCTGAAGAGTCTGAGGAAGAGGCACCGGATTGAAATGCCTGTTTACTGTTTTACTTCGGACAGTGAACAAAAACCAAGAGGGGCCACAGTGGAGTCCCCTCCGTGCGAAATGTAACTTTCTGTTCCTGTAACTTCCAGTCAGAGTCAATTTCAAACAAGTCCTGACACAAGACACTTAGTGCTGATCAGTAACCTACATGTTCAAACGCAAACGCGTTATATGATTGTGTCTACAGATGAGTGACTTCTTTTATTTCCACCTACAGTCTCCGTTTATCTCAGAAGAAATGGCTTTGCTTACCTATCTGTTGTCACACGAGGCCCAAGGCCTTAGAAAGTGTTAATATTTGATGTTGTCATCAGCTGTGCACAACTGCAGACAAACTGGATTCCGCCGTGCTCTTCAGATCTCTCGCTTTGGCATGTTGATCCAGACAGGGCCTCGAACCATACCTCCGGCTTCTGAAAGTTTGTGTATCTTTGGATAAATATACACAAAAACTTACCCGAGAGCTTCCTTTTTCTCTCCCTCCCTGTCTCCCCCTCCCTCTCTGACTCGACCAGAATGACGTAACTCTCTCCTCCTCCTCCTTGACCTCACTCTTTACGTCCCGCCTCTGCCAGCTAGTCCCACCTCTCTCAGCACATAGAGACACAACCTGAAAGTTTCACCCACGCTGTCACACAAGGCATGAACACACAAAAGCACACCACTACAAATTCAAAGGAGCAGCGTCTCTTTATTGAGGCATCAGTTTACTGGTAACAGTGAGATCCTGTAGAGTTTATGAAACACAACGACAGGTGAGGATCTTCTTATAGAGCGCTGAAGAAGGCGAGGAGGCCAGTGTCTGGGGACGGGTGGGCCAAGAGCTTCTGAATCTGCCAATAAAATGGATAAAGCATATTATATTACTCTATTACATTATCTGGACAACAGTGTGTGTGATATACAAGTTTGTAGACAGTGTCTTTGTTGACCCTAAAGCTGCAGAATGGAAATGTACTAATTTATTAACAGTTTTTTAAAGCAGTCTGTGGACTTTCCAAATGTGTTTTCATTTCATTTCCCATTAACACTCAGACATATATTTATTACACGTCTAAGTAATTAAAAGCAGTTCCTGAAAGCGACAGAGTGACGAGCACCTCCTTGAAGTTGGGGTGTTTGGCATCTTGTACCAGCTGCAGCAAGACAGCTTCTGTGGTAGTGAGGAAGGCTCCACTCTGCTTCATCCGGGACAGAGCAAACAAGCGGTCTGTCTGGCTATGGAGGGAGACACAACAGTCTCTAGTCACACACACGTGTAGCTATAGTTTTCACAATAAAAAATATTCAGTTTAACGAATAACATTGCAGAACAGAAAAATACAGTACAGATACCTTCTGGATGAGACGGCATCAGCCACAATATGAACCTCCATTCCTTTTTCAAGCAGGTCATACGTTGTGCACTAAGAAAGAGACAGAGAGCAGATAACTCATCGTCCATTAACTACAACTGTGGAAGATCAGTGGCTCGTTTGTCAAGAAAACCTGGATAAAAAACCACATTACTTTATAATCATCTAGCATACAATGACACTCATACTCAAGTTTAGTCTTTATTAAACACTATTTGTTTCTATGCAGCCCAAACTACTGAAACAAACCAACAAACGCACAAACAAATATGTGCTCTCACCGCGATACAGGCGTGTGCCTCTATTCCACAAAGAATTGCCTGTTTGGGATTTCCAAGGGCCTGCAGCTCCTTCTCTACCGCCTCTATCATCATAGTGAACGATGTTTTAGCATGAGCCTTCAGGTCTTCTGCTCCCAGCTCTGGTACTGTGGGACCCAGACCTTTAGGATACTGCTCTGTCAGGATGGAGGGAATGCCCAGAATACGACTAGCCTGTGGAGACAGATTTGATGCAGTCAGTACAAATAACACTTACCCAGTGGCACATAGGGAAAAAAACAATTGAAAGCTCTGTGATGGCAAGTGTAACCAACCTGGAGCACTCTGGACGCATTGCTGACAATGTTGGTGAACTGGAAGATGTTGGGTCTGAACTTCTCTTGCATGTCACACAGGAAGAGGACTGCATCCTTGGTGGAAAGCCTGCCGATGTTTGCCACTGCAAGGTCATAAATTGTGTTCAGAAGGTATATGAAAATAATGAAATACAAACAACATTTGTTAAGAAGAACTGGCCTTTAAACATCATAATAACATAATAAAACGGGGGAAAATCACTAAGTGTTATATTTGCAAATTAGTGCCTATTTATTGCTGTGTTTTGAGCAATAGTTATACAACTATGGTGGAATTAGCAGTGGTGCATTATGTATATACCTATTGAGGAAACAGATTTTCTTCCTTGTGTAAAATATTTCCTCCAGGATGTTGAAGTGTGTTGTTATGATGCTACTCGACATTTTCACTGCTAAACACAAACGAGCTGGAGAAAGCAGCGACCATATTATATCATTTAACGGATAAGAAACTGGACTCACTGTCTTTGCTCGAATGGTCCTAATGTGAAGAAAGTTCAACGGTCAGGTTACGGTAAAGTATTATTTCCACGTGACGCCTCCTGTGTAATAAGAAACCAAGAAAGAAAATCACATGTTTGGTTCTAAAAAGGACGATTTAGCATTTAACAATGAACAAAACACCACTGTCAAATATGTGCCACCAACATCTGAGTCCCAAAGTCAAAATAATGACTAACCTAGCCTTTCACATGTCAACGACCGCCCCACGAACGTGCTGACCAATAGGACTGCGTGTCTTTGAGACTGATGTATCCCTGAGCCAATAGTAGCAAGACTTCATTGCGCGTCACCTCGGAACCACGAGCTAACCAGAAGTGCTCACTTGAAGATGTCTGACAGCGCAGAGTCCCCAACAGAAACACAAAAAGAGCAGCCACAGACACCGTCAGAGGAGTCGACGACAAACGATGAGAAGAAAAAAAGTAAGAGAGCGTTAGATATTAAAATATCTTGCCCGTTTCCCTCGACAGTCGCTGGTGTTTTAGCAAACAATTTAGGGTGTGTGACGCGAGAGATTGTTGACAGTAGCTTTGACCAATACGGTGGCTCTTTCATTTCGATTGAACCAATGAACATTCATCTTTTTCACACGTCGTACTACCGGTTTGGAGAAAGGCTAACGCTAATGCTAATACTTATGGGAAATATTTATTTTTAATAATATATTTTATCTTACTCTTACTGATACAGAGAAGCAAACTGCTTGTCTCCTCTTATAGCTATCACATTTGACACTCGTATCATTGGGTGCTCCACAACGATAAGTGATTTAGGCCTAAATAGCTTGAAACTTAAGCCTTGAAGTAAATGATTTTAAGTAAACTATTTCACGTTTTTGGCATAAACTACAGGTTGTTAAGCATTCACACGATTGCATTATAAACATTATATAAACATTTACAACTATGCTGTAACGCAATTTTTAGCAGATCTTCGGAGATTTAAAATGCTCATCATTATTTCTACATCACACCAATCCACAATAAAGGCACATATTGCTGTAGTAGTATCTTATGCTGCTTTCAGGAAGCCTGGTGCCATAGATTTAGTTTTTTATGTGGTGTCTGTGTCCGTGTATGTGTGTCTAGAAGCCAAGCCTCTATGTATTCACAAATCACTTCCTGAGAAATGTACTCTTGTCAGTTCATGATCAGAGTTCCCTGGAACTGGGTGACAGCAACGTGTTACTATTTTTGTTTTTGTTTTTCATTTTTACAGTTGATGTGCTGTTGAAGCCAGTGGGAGACACTCCCATAATGAAAACAAAGAAATGGTCAGTAGACAGGGGGAGGACAGTGCAGTCCCTGTCTCAGTTCATCTCTCGCTTCCTTAAGCTTGGTGCAGGTGAACAACTGGTAAGAGATAGGTTTGTTTACTGACTTGCCTATGTCAAAAGTCATCACTGCACAGAGGACACTTCTGGACTCATTCTGATTTTTGCAAGTAACTACATTATTATTATTATTATTTTCAGTTCATCTATGTTAACCAGTCTTTTGCGCCCTCACCGGATCAAGAAGTAGGATTACTGTTTGATGTGAGTATATTTTGTTTGTCTGTTCATTTAGATTTGTTGTATATATTCAGGAAGTGAAGCAAAACATTACAGATGAGAAAATGTAAACAATATTTACCTTTTGTTTATCTTTTTCAGACAGACGCTTTTATCTATAATTCTAAAATGAGAGCATCTTTTACAAGCAGCACATCCTCTGTCTTTTATAGGAGACAGGAAGTGCATCTAATAATTTGTCTTGACCTTCTCAGCTGGGTACTTTACCACATTTAAATAGCCTTTAGCATATGGATATGAAAAAATCTTAGACTGCTTTACAGCTCGTTAAAGAGAAGGTCATGTGGTGCATTAACCAGTAGAGGGGGCAATAACTTGAAAGTATAATGTAACATATGCCAAAGGACTTGTCAAGTGATTACGTACTGTCATGATAAGTAACAGATTTTGTTGACTGTTTTAATTAATATTTAATATATTGTTTTCCTCTCCCTCTTTGTCTCTCTTGCAGTGTTTTGGTAGTGATGGCAAGCTGGTTTTACATTACTGTAAATCTCAAGCCTGGGGTTAATCTCCTTGTCCACAGCTTGTTTTTTTTACTCCTCCCTTACAGAAATTCATCTTGCAAACACCCACACATTACCTTTGCTTGGTGATTTGTTTACATCCAGTCTTATGTAAATACTTGCTGTAAATAAATTATTGTGACAATGTAAACCTCTCTCCAGATTTTTTTTTCTTGGTTTCATCTGCCCTCTCAGTGTAACAATTTAATATCAGGTGAAAGACTGAGTTGTAGTGTAGTGGAACCTGAACCCATCGTCAGAGTTTGCAGATGTAGAGACGGAATCACCTCTGAAAATTGACAGACAGGGGGAGAGGGGGCACTGCAGTCACAGATGGACTTAGAGGGATTACATGATTCAGGATGGGTTTGTGATATAAATTCCCAAGAAAGACACAAACAAGAGTAGCATGGAGGCAGACACTTTCTCCATCAGGCTTGCATCTCCATCCTAATAGTGGCAGGAGGATTAAAGGGTGAGTGCAGCTGGAGATGTAAGGGTCTCTGATGCTCATTTTGGAGGAGGAAAACTGATGACCCACACAGATGAGCAGGGTAGTGAAATGAAGGATTCATTCAAGATGGAGCAACTGAAATCAGTTTTTAAGGAGCTTTTGGTTAAGGACACTGGAATGAGGCAGATCTAACTGAGGACTGAAGGTTCAGAGGACTGCACGAAGTGGAGGAATTGCTTTACAGTGGTACTTGCTTCATGTTTGTCCTGACAGATGTTTGTCCATGGATACTTGGGAAGGTATTGTCTCTGATTATTTCAATGTAAGATGAAATTAATAGAATTTGTTTGGCAGGGGAAAACTGTAAAAAAAAACATTTGCTGTTTCCAGCTTCACAAACAATGACTGAAGAGTGATGTTGATTGTTTACAACAGAAATGATGGTGATATTGCAACATGTCATTAAGCGAATGACTCAACCAACAGTTAACACTAATGCCAAGTCACAATGCTGTTTTTGTGGTTGTTTGTGGAGTTTTTATGTTGTATATGTTATTTGTCACCAATAATCAAAGAAACCATAAACCAGTTTGGGTGAGTTTTTATTCAGGTCAGTGATTGGTCCAAACTGAACCGCTTTAATCTGTTCTGTTGTATTTCAGGGGCTGTGGGCTGACAGATTGCATGAAAGAGAAAGGGCGACAACAGACAATGGTCCGAGTGCACTTCACACTAAAATACACCTAACACAAACAGATTAAAGCAGATTATCAGGGATTACTTGCAAAATTTTCATTTTGAACCATGGTTTATCCATAATTTCATCAAAAAAAGTAATCCCTTGCTTTTGCTCTCCTTTGTCTTGTCTTCCACTGGGGTCCAACGGTGGGGTTGTAAATGGGGTCAAAAGTGTGTAAAACATCAAGCCATTAGGCTGGTGCACAGGACTGCACACATTTTTTAGTCTTCCTTCACCTGTCCTTACAAACAAGTAATAACCTTGTTTCACGTCAGGCATCGTATGGACACCTTTGTTTTCGTCGTCATGTGCTCCATTCAACTAATTAATTTCACTCTCATGCTAAGTGGTGAATCCTGTTTCAGCCAGGGTGTCCTCAGTCTCCTCTTTAAATGCACAACAGTTACTGATTAACTGTAGTATTTTTAACTGAAGTTGGATTAACTGTAGTATTTTTAAATTCCCTTATGCTTTTCATTACGGTCCCAGTGCTTAATTACATGACGACAAAAGAGTCTGCAAGTGGTGAGCTCTTTGGATTTATGGCCACATCATTCATCCCAGGCCTCAGTGGCAGGATGTCACATCATCAAAGCTGTTTGCTCAGCACACTGTTGTGTAGGTGCCTATATCCTCTCATGTTCATTTCTTTTCTTCCATCTGTCCTCTCCTGCAAGTATCAACCTCAGAGCTTCTCGTCCTGCTTTGTGTTCTTCTCTCGGTACTCTGTTACATCACATTTAGCTTAGCTTTCCCTTTAAACCTGGCAGCTCATCACTTCTTAAAACCACCCCAAAGCATCTGTCTGTCGCCTTACTTTCCCCTCCGCTCCCCTCCCGCTCGAACATCCGCCTGCTGCCCCCCCCCTTCTCCCGTGTGGCCATGCTGGACCGCATGTCCCGTCGCTCCCGCTCCCTGCTCTCCTTGACCTTGACCTCTCTGGCTCTGGCCCTCTCCATCCTGGCCCTCTGCACCTCCTACTGGTGCGAGGGCACCCACAAGGTGGTGAAGCCACTCTGCCTGTCGCCTGTCAAAATGAAGAACTGTGGTCAGAACAACAGTGAGCCTTACACAACAGGTACTGACGCGTCACATTGTCACCTCGGCTCATCATCAGTGTTTTGTACAGCGCTTTTCATTGCCTTATTTTTTATTTCGTTTAACATTGACTAAAACTCTTTTGTGTTCAATTACGGTTTAGCTAAACTATAAAATAAGCAAGATGTTTGGTCAAAAACACATCTCATCCATGACACATGCTTGCCGTGATATAAATGTCGACCTACAATGTTCAAATTAAAAGAAATATATAGTTGCATCAAATGGAAATAAACATGTGATGCCTGAAAACTGCTGTATACATTTAAAAGTCTAGTTATGTTCCACTCTGGTGAAAAGGAGCATTAAGAACATTAAGCTTTGAGTTGAAGTCAATTCCAGGTTTCCATCGTATCAGATAAGAACAAATGGATACAATATAGGTGGGGAAGTTTCCCAGGGAATAATTCCAAGTTGTGCTGCAACATGTTTATGGGTGTGTACGAGGGTAAGAAGGTGTTATTCTCTGCATGAGGTAATGGAGTCATCCTTACCTCAGCAGTCATTTGATGTTTTCCTGGCATTACCCCTTTGTAATAATAGTAAAGTAATAAGTACTTGTCAACCACAGTTGACCTCTTTCAGACATATACTCTCAGTAGGACGAATGTTTTAGCACCACAGTATTAAGATGATGATTTATGTGCCTGAGCCAACAACTTCATTACCCATTACGTTCAAAACCAGGTAATGGTTAGGTATAGGTTATCAACTCCTGTACCCCCCTTACCCAGTGTCATATTCTTGTGTTGTTACACAGAGAGTCCTACTCAGAACCCCTACAACCGCACACTGCCCCCAGCCAGGAGAGAGGAGCTGGCCAAGATCAGACAGAGGCAGCTGGCCAACGCAGTGCATTACATCTGGGAGACGGGCGAAGACAAGTTCGCCTTCAGATACTTCCACACGGGCTTCTGGGAAAGCTGTGAGAAACACAATGACGGTGAGTCGACAAAGCACACATTCAGTCATGCATCTTGAGCTGGTCACAGTATTAGTTGCACTTGTTAATTTTCTTTTATGGTTTAGATTTTGCACATATCCATGTTTCTAAGTGTTTGTCCTCACATCTATAAATGGTCTTGACAGGGGAGAAATGTCGCAGCTTTATAGACTTAACACCAGGGGAAACGCAAGGTGAGTTGTGTATCAGTCAACAGCTTTCTATTGTCGTATATACACATTTACGTGACCGTATAAAACGTGTACTTTTTTTACTGGCTGTGTTTGTATGTGTGTGTGTGTGTCTCCATGTGGCAGGTGTACTCTGGCTCTCGGTGATTTCAGAGTTTACGTATATTGGCCTGCTGGGGATGGGCTTCTTACTGATATGGCTGGAGGTCTTGTGCTGTCATAAAGAGATACACTCACTAAAAATCAATGCGTATGCAGCGATCTGTATTGTACTGTCAGGTGAGACACAATGTATAGATCAGTTTTTTTTAGCATTTTAATAATATCTCATTATCAGCTCCCCCCGACATATAAGCAGAATCATTTTGGCTCTGCTCAATTCACTGAACTAATTTTCCTTTATTCACTTTACAGTTTTCCTTTTCCATTGAATATTTGTCCGTTTCTCCTCCCTCTCATTCAGGTCTCCTTGGGATGGTAGCCCATATGATGTACACCACAGTATTTCAGATGACAGTCATTGTGGGCCCCAAAGACTGGAGGCCTCAGTCCTGGGATTACGGCTGGTCATTTGCGTAGGTGTCTGTTATTTACAGTTTGCAGTGATGTTCTTATCCTCTCCTAACATTTCCACATATTCTGTGTTTCTAGTCTTGCCTGGGTGTCTTTCAGTTGCTGCATGGGGGCAGCTGTGGTCACACTTAACTCCTACACAAAGACCATCATTGAGCTCCGTCGCAGACAGAGGCTACGACTTGAGGAGGCGAGAGCCACCAGTCATGCACCATCCTATGATGAGGTTGTCCCAGGTCGTGGGCTCTACTCCGTCAGTGGCCTACTGCAGTGTCCAGATGGGATGCTTGATGTGGCATGGGCCCCTAATAGCAGGATGGTTGGAATGGGAAATGGGAATGTGCCAACACTGGTTTTAGTGGGAGGCTGTGGGCCAGAGGGGTGTGAGGACTGTGAAAGAGAGATGGACGCGATGGACGTTGTTATGGATCGAGTCGATTCACCTTGTTAGGGAGTCGCTTACATCAGTCAGCAAGAAGGGCTGAAAAACTGAAAAGGGAAAGATGCTCTGGATGTGGTGGACAAGGCAGGACGCAAACAGATCTTGCGTTTCTTTTCTTCCACTTTGAATTTCATTGAACTTTTTACATACAAACCAGGCTTGAAGGACAATGAAATCAACACTTACTGTAAAGAGCACATTGTATGTAAAGGTTACACCAACATGCATTGGGTATGTTTTGTGGATAATTATCAGTGCCTCAATGTAGGAATGTATGTCTCTTTCTATATGTACATGCATAGAAATGTTTATATATCTTACTGCTCATAAACAGTAGGCAGTCATGAGAGCCACGCCAGTGATCGTTCTATAAATGTGATGAATGTTGTCCTTTCCTGGTGATATGCACCAGAGTAATTTATCCACTAAACTGTATTCTCATTTATCTGAGTGTCACACGCACCATATCCTCTCCTTTCATGACAAACGTTTGCCGGATCCAGCATTCTGATTCAGTGCACGTATACCAGAAGCTGTAACCAACACAGTCTCTCTGCAGATGCACAGACAAACCCATAAGTCAGACACGTAGATAGAAAGATTACAGAGATTTTGAAAAGTCTGCTGTCTGATGTTGAACAGAAGATTATGTGCAAACCAGTAATCCTGAGTTGGATGGAAAGGAGGAGGAAAAGAGTGAAGGGAAACGATGGCGTGGAGTGGGGAGGGCAGGTTGTGGGGGCAGCTTTTACTTATTTTTCCAGTACAGATAAATAAAATTTCGAACAATGGATGTATGAGAAAACCTTTAATTTATTGTGCAGTGAAAACACGTAAACTACAACTTCTACAGAGACATTTCAAATTCTGTATAAAAGCTTTAACAACCTAACAATCTGGTATTAAACCTTTTTATTTCTAATTTCAAATAAGTTTCTCCAGAGCCAAAACATCATTTGAACCACATATATATATATATGTGTGTGTGTGTGTGTGTGTGTGTGTATATATATATATTTTGATTGTACTCACTTTGAGACACTATGCCATCTTGCCCTCCTTTATCCTCTATTTAAATATAAATTGGTCGATAAACATTAATAAAACAGTTTCACTTAAAGGAAGAAAACTGAAATGGTAGTTCTGACCAAGACGCTGCAGATAAAAAGTATTTACACAGTATTATGCTTTTTTTGGTTTGAGGAAAACAAACATTTTAGAGTAGGTAAAGAACCTATTAAATGAAATAAGAAGGGGGGAAAACTGACTTTACTGTTTGATTGGTTCATAGTGGATGAGACGCATTGCATTGTCATTTTCAATCACTCCTTTGATGAACTCTCCCTCAGCCAGTCGCTCTGAGAGACAAAGACAGAACGAGTAGATGTTATTAGTCGGAAGTAAACAAGTCTTATCTCCCGTGTGGGTGTGCGTGTGCATGTGTGTGTGTGACCGTAGCACGCAATGCAGTCGAGTCACTTAAGGTTTCATGGTGCGTGGCTGGTATGTACACTATAAATCTTGCATTACACAAGTGATGCTGTAACTGGGGATCCGGCCCCAGGTGGATTTATCACTCGTATTATTGTTAATCCAAACAGCAGATTGTAAGATGTAATCTTCAACACGTAAACTACAACTTCTACAGAGACATTTCAAATTCTGTATAAAAGCTTTAACAACCTAACAATCTGGTATTAAACCTTTTTATTTCTAATTTCAAATAAGTTTCTCCAGAGCCAAAACATCATTTGAACCACATATATATATATATGTGTGTGTGTGTGTGTGTGTGTGTGTATATATATTTTGATTGTACTCACTTTGAGACACTATGCCATCTTGCCCTCCTTTATCCTCTATTTAAATATAAATTGGTCGATAAACATTAATAAAACAGTTTCACTTAAAGGAAGAAAACTGAAATGGTAGTTCTGACCAAGACGCTGCAGATAAAAAGTATTTACACAGTATTATGCTTTTTTTGGTTTGGGGAAAACAAACATTTTAGAGTAGGTAAAGAACCTATTAAATGAAATAAGAAGGGGGTAAAACTGACTTTACTGTTTGATTGGTTCATAGTGGATGAGACGCATTGCATTGTCATTTTCAATCACTCCTTTGATGAACTCTCCCTCAGCCAGTCGCTCTGTGAGACAAAGACAGAACGAGTAGATGTTATTAGTCGGAAGTAAACAAGTCTTATCTCCCGTGTGGGTGTGCGTGTGCATGTGTGTGTGTGACCGTAGCACGCAATGCAGTCGAGTCACTTAAGGTTTCATGGTGCGTGGCTGGTATGTACACTATAAATCTTGCATTACACAAGTGATGCTGTAACTGGGGATCCGGCCCCAGGTGGATTTATCACTCGTATTATTGTTAATCCAAACAGCAGATTGTAAGATGTAATCTTCACTATAGGACGGGAGAACAGCTGTTAAGGAAAGGTAGTAGGAGCTTACAAAGATTTGATCTCTCTAACTATCATATATCACAGGGGCATGTGTCTGCTCATGTTTGCACGTGTTGTTTCCCTTACCGTTGTCTTTCTTTTCAAAATAAGACCACAGCTTGTCGGCTCGCTTCTCGGGCGTGTTCTCATCCTCTGGTAGCTTGCTCTGCTCCTCCTTGGGGATCAGCTTAAATATAGCCTGTGGGGGGGGGGGGGGGGGGGGGGAGGAGGGGGGGGGGGGGGGGGGGGGGTTATAAGAAGGATGATAATGCGGCAATTTCCTCACACACAAATAATGTATGGCAGCTCCACAGGGCACATAAAACAAGTATCTCTGAGCTCTCTTGACTGAACTGTTATTATTGTTGTTGTTGTTGTTGTTGCTTGAATGAATAAATGGATGAAAAAAATTATTAGTGTCTTGTGTTTACATGTGGTTTATTGAATAACTTCATATTTAGGGAAAAGCAACAGCACTTCTTCCTTATGGTCCTAGGCTTGGTGCGTACTATACTGACTGTATATTCTGTGCCCCCACTTTTAATCTGCAGTTGGCCACTTACAATCAAGCAGATTGTAAATGACTGTGCTCTTTAGGTTCAGGCCTTTGAGCGCGTCCCACTTAGAGGAGAAGAACTTATCTGCCACATTTAAGACACCTAGATTAACATGGATTAGCGCCAAGACTTGGGCCAGAGGCCAAACACCAAGATGTCATCCGTCATCTCTAGACTCTAGACTCTGCCTCCATTTTGCCCTGCAGACCATGTGGTCTCTATAGAGCAAACTGTGAGCCTGGAAACAACAAGGTTGATGTTCTAGTTATCAAAATTAAAAGAAAACACTGGGAAGCAGCTGCTTATCATTAAAAGGTGAATACTTTACTACTACTGGTGTAGTATCTGCTACAAGTATCTATCTATCTATCTGGATCAGTCTAATTAATTATAGGTTTTTTGAACTTCTGATATGGCTTTAAAATGCATCTTTTTTTGCAGTTGTTGTAAATGTGTTGCCAGTTGGCCAGAAATTAAATCCCATTACGATGCCAGCGACTTGGCTGATCTGCTACTTGGCTGATCTGTCTAAACCTCTTACAGTTCTACATAATTTGACTCAAAACTGAATATAAGAAACTTTACAGTCCATCAGACTGATTTTTGCTTGTAGCTATGGTAAACAGCAGATACTATATAGAAAAGAATACAGTCAAAAGTGAAGTGGATTAGAGTGTTAGGACTCAAGTATCTGTGCAATGCTAGAGTAGCCATGTTTAAGAGTCGGGCTGCCCATACTGTCTGTGAGCTAAACCTGTAATCACAGAGATTAGAAGGGTCTCAAATAGGCCGTCTAATTGGGCTGGCAATTAAGACTAAGACCTATGTACCAGAAGAAGGATGGCAGCCTCCCAACAAACACCAATGGATTTCAGATGAACCTTTATTTAGAAAATAAACGTTAGCCGAGGACTATGAGCAAAAGAATAGCTTAGAGTTCTGATTTAATTTGTTTACATTGCTATCATTATGGCACAACTTTCTCAGACAGCTGTTGAGGGAATAATGAAAAGCTAAAATAAGAACCTCACACACAAAATAAAATAGATTAAAATCACACAGCCATCATGAATCAGTCTCACCTGGCAGATCTCCGTCACCTCCGTCTTGTTGATGTATCCGTTCTTGTCCACGTCAAACAGCGAGAAGGCCCACTCCAGTTTTCGGGTCGTCTTCCCAGTGGAGGTCATGTGCAGCGCGATGATGTACTCCTTGAAATCCAAAGTGCCGTCGTCATTGGTGTCAAAGGAGCGGAACACATGTCGTGCGTAGCTCTTGGCGTCGCTGTCCGGGAAGAAGCGGGCATAGATCTGCTCAAACTCTTCTGGTGTTATGCGTCCCGTTGGGCACTGCTTCTGGAAGTTCTCGTACCACTGGCTGATTTCATTCTCAGTGAATTTGGTGCTGAGCTTCAGGTCCATCAGGATCTCCTTCGATAATGCGCTACTGGTGCTATTTCCCATTGTTGTTGCCTTTATTGTCTTAGTGACAGTGATGTGTCAGTCCTGTCTCACTCCCTGGCAAGTATTTGCCACTTGAGTTCTTCAGAGGCTTTCCTCTCCTGAGCCACCCGACTGTAACAGATATATGAAATGTCATCCAAACTACTCTTTCAAAGTATTATTACTGCTCATTAAACAACATGGACTCAATAGTAATTGAAGTTGTAAAGAAATCTTACCTGTCTGCTAGGTGGACAGATGATAACTGTAGAAGTGAGTGTCCGACCTGACAGTAAGACAGTGAGAGATGAGGAGGGCAGGGGGAAATTCACTCCTTCTGAGGACGACTGGGTTAATTCTGTTAGCGCAGGATTTAAGGTGGCTGAGCGTTTGACTGAAATGAACCCACAGATCCTACTTGCTCTATTAAGCCTGGAGGTCTGGAAAACTCTAATGCATATACACAGATACATACACAGGTCATTCTTCAGTTCATTTATATGTCAAATTTGAGTAAGTGGTATGTCTTGTGATGTTTCATTCAATAACTTAATAATTGCAAAATATTAATAATTTCACCGAAGATCAGGAAATTTTACTGCAACTTTGTTGTTGCAAATTTGTTCAATTGAGAAAAGTAATGGCTTCATGGAAAACTTTGTGCCTCAGCCTCAAGTGGCTTTTCAAACCTTGGGTTGGGTTTTTAACAGGGTTTCGGCTATTTCAGTGGTGGCCTTTCAATGGGTTTACTTGACCACTGACATCTAATTCCAGACGACCATCTGTCCAGGCACCTTAACTCCCACGTCTACCTCCAATCCCACCTATGCCCCTGAAATATCACCACTAGCGGCCTGCTATATGCATGACCTGCCTCTTTGTCAAGAATGTAACTGCCCTGCTTTGAATGACCTTTTTTTTTGTCTTTTTTCAGCTTCTCTTTCTTTTCTCTGCAAAATTATACAGTTTATATCTGTATTTTTTCAGTCTGCTTTGTTTTGTTTGTGTGAATATGGCACTGAAACAGATTAGCATAAGGCTGTTATGGTTTGTATATAGAGTATATAGTTTTACATAGCACCTATAATTGTAGTTTTACATATCATTTATAGATCTAGTTTCACGTATTGTTTATAGTTATAATTTTACATAGCCTTTATAGTCATAGTTTTACATAGAGTATATAGTCATAGTTTTACATAGAGTATATAGTTATAGTATTACATAGTGTTTCTTTAACACACTGTGTTTATCATTCAGGCCTTATATTTGCAGGAGGATATTGTTTGTCTGTAAACATGCTTACTGAGTCCATTTATTGGATTACTCATGCCCCGCCCTGTCCCAACCTGAACAACACAGTTAATTATCATCATCTTCATCCAGTGGATGCCATGGCCTGTAGAATTAACTTCCAGTCCGACAATCCGAGACATTGGACCTGTACCCTTGGACTTGACTAATTGGTGTAGCTGCAGCGAGCAAGGATTTGAAAGGTTTTTCTACTTTTATTTGTGTTCAGGTCGCCAGGCTAAGGTCATGCTTTCGCTGAACATATCAGTTACACAATGAACGTGTCATAGATTTAATAAAGTTATGATGATCGTGTCTCTACAAGAGGTACTTCATTGCTATGCAGCACTAAATAGAATACTGTACATATACACACATGCACACACACACACAATTTATAATACATATAAAACAATAAATGACACAAGTCACCAAAAACATCAATAACATTATAGAAATTATTTCTCAGTTTTCAGAAAATCACTTTAAAAATATTTCACATTACACATTCATGTTGTAAGATTGCCACAGAGTAAGTAAACCTCAGCTCCCAAAGGTCACTGATGCAAAAACATGGACCTAACTAGACCTAACTAAAAGAAATAGGAACTTTAAACAGTTTCGAAAAAGAAAAAAAAAAACACTTTCACAGCCCAAACAATGCTTTTGTGGAATGACAGTCAAAATCTTAAGACTCACAGAGGGAGGAAAAGAGGAAGGGAGTTGTTCCTAGATAAATATCTGGTAATGGTTTATAATGACACATAATGACAGACGAGAACTTCCTACTAAACACAAGGAAAGAGAGGAACAAACAAATTCAAACCGTGCTGACAATCATGTACACCATCTTGCAAGGCCCCAAGTTGTGACGCATTTCATTAAGGTAACAACTGTTGGGGCCACCAGCTCTCATTTCAACACCAATTGTCAAACGAGAAAGTCAGCAGCAACGTCACTTTTTTTTTTTTTTTACTGATAACAGAAAACAAACCACATTTACAACTTTTGAAGGACCAGTATTTGTCACAGTTTCCACTGATGCTAAGCGCCTGACTGACACACTGAGGTAAGAAATGCAATCCTTTTCAAGTAGAGTATATTTTCGTTTTTTTACGTTATCCATATTGTCTCGAGTCACTTGCAAATCTGACATTCTCGTGTAAACAATGTAAGTCCTATTTCTTTGTCTTTCAAAACCTTTTTAAATGTTCTAATTAAAGTCAGTTTCAAACTTTAACAACTGAATATCACTATCACCTATATGTTCTTTAAGTAATACTGTCATGTTCTAGGAGGAACGGCGAAGAGGAAGCTGCAGCGTTGTCAAAATCACATCTGGCGCTCTGACAAAGGATTATATACCTACTATGACAACCAAGATGGAAACACTCGATCCTTCAGCTCTATCAGAGAGCTCTTCTAATGTCACCTACAACCTAAAATCGGAGACAGTGACCTTACCAGGAGTCACCTCAGTGGCGGGCATCACTGTAGTAACAGGAGGTGCAGAAATGTCTTGTGGCGCCTGCATGCTGGCCTTTTGTTTTTGGAATACCCTCATTGGATTCAGTTGTGTAGCTGTGGGCCTGTGGGACCAACTGAACCACACGAGAGAGGGAATTTCTCACCTGTTGGGACTGGGATTTGTGATTCTGGCACTCAGTTTCGTGGTGGTGGGAAGCATCGTGGCCTACGACCTCCTGACAAAGAGGGAGAGAGAGATGACACGCGAGCAGAGGGAGGATGGAAAGGAAGTTCTTGTAGAGAGCGGCGTGGTTATTAAAAAAGTTACAGTATAAAAATGGCAGTAAGGATAAAATATAAGATTATGTTGTACAGAGCGCACATACTGGGTAGTACCACACTACTACACACTACCTGGACATTTTATGAAATATGGTGTCTTCTGCTGTGTGATGAATATGTTTGAAATAGATGCTTTCAGTACATTCTGCTTAAGACATTTCTGTACTCTGACTTACATATACAACACATATTTACTATAGTATAGTTGTATTAGTAAGTTTAATTCCAGGTCATCAGTCTTTACTCTGTAATGAGTATTTTCATATTTTATGTTGATTGGTCAAAAAGTAACACATCATATAAAGTTTGTAATAAATGAACTGCATGTGATTGTATATGTGTGTATAAAAATGAGAATAACCAGAAATTAAATCAAATTTTAAAAAAACAACAAAAAACAGAATGTTCCCCTGGACCCAGGTCGCAGAACCAACTCTACATAGCTAAACAGAACTTTAAATAAAATGAATGTAGTTTTTGTCTCAAAGAGGATGTGCAATATGCTAAACAAGTCCTTGGTCTATAATTAATACTTGAACAAAAAGAGGAAGTAGGGCAGGACTGTGAATGAGATGGTTACTGAGTGGAATCCAACGAAACTGAATCCAACATCAACAGACATAAAAGGGAGAAACATAGAGGGGGTGGGAGGGTGAGAAGGGGAGATGTGTCAGTACCTCCATCTGCTGGGAGAGAAAAAAAACTGTACGCCATTCAATGACATACGCTGTGCTGTAGTAAATGTAGTTCCCTACTCAAAATGTTTTTAAACTGTCAGTTTCAGTCCAATTTTTTGTAAGGGCTAAACTTTCTTCACATGTAATTTTTATAGTGCTAATATTTGACTGCTTTATATAATTTGTTGTTGTAAATTAGACTAGCCAAAAGTATATGTACAGCTAAAACATTCATTTATCTTTCAGTCCACCGACTGACAAATCGAATAACAGGAAACTATTTTGACAATGATCTAAATCATATTCCAAACATACATTTTCTTTAAATGATTAGGGATGGGGATTAGGTGCCAGGACCAACAGTCCCTGACACAGCAGGAGTGGGAAAACCTAGTGTTTTTAAGATTTTCTTTATGGTGTGATGTGGGAATCTTTTTAAAGGTCATAGGATGGTCATAAAATCATAAATCACTGTGTTGTACTGAATGGTATTAAGTGTGGTCAGGGGGCTCCATACCACCCGCTGACATATGGTCGTAAATATACTTGAATGTTAAAGACATGTTTTTTGAAAGTTTTTCACTGCACAGGAAAACAGTCATCGTTTCAGTTTTAATAACCAAATCCAAGTCCAATCGTGAAATCCTTTGTAATTTTGTGTGATATTCCTTTAAAGGTATGGAGTTTTACCTTTAACACACTCCTCCAGCCAATCAACAAAACATGCTTTATCTAGTAAGATTTTCAGGTATTTATACACTTCTACTTCAATAAGAAACAGAATACTTCTTCTGTCACAGAATGAAAACATTGTCAACTTTCTGACACTATTAGTTACTGGAAGAGAAGCCAGGTATTCACAGGTATGTGAGGCATTTGGGCAGGTATCTTAGTGGACTGTGTCGCAGTCCGATCACCTGACTGAGGCACGGGTCACGTGTCATCGTTCAAGTTTCAGGAAACCTTTTTTTCGCCGTCTGAAAACAAAACCGGCCACGTCCCGCCTTTGCTTGTCGCCCATTGGTTACAGCCGACAGTTGCAGCGCTGTGATTGGTCAGGCAAACGACGCGTGCACGCCCGTTGGAATCAAACGACACCCCTTCTCATAACTCGTTTATGTGTACTTGATATCGTGAACTGGGAAACTGCCGTGAGTTACTCTGTTTTGAAGCGATGAAATGAAAGTCACCGACCGTCGCGGTGTTTAGGTGAGTTTATTCAACGCCAGTCGAGCAGCGACAAGCGACGCAGCTTGTTGTTTTGTTTTTTTTACTACTTTGGAAACTTGCTACCTAAAGTCTGTCAAGGTGTCCGCTGTCAGTTGTGTTACTTATTTATACTGTGTGTCACTTCACGTTTGTCATGTTCAGTGCGTTCCCGCTGCTTCTACTTAAGCGACAGGGCTAATTTAGCTAATAGCCTGCGTTTGTAACCTGTCTGGCATTAGAACGTCATGTTTGTGTATTTACTGTTAGAATCTGTTTGTGCTATTTGTGGAGCTGTTTCACACACACACACACACACACACACACGCACCTTTTATTTAGCTCCATTCCGACACACATAACCCAATGACCACTTATCAGAGTACAGAAATATTTAGTATTTATTAATTTCATGGTTAGTTCTAATGTCTAATTGTCTTTCAAAACTCGAAGCTTTAAAACACAAGCCAGTGTTAAGAACCATCAGTTACATGGCCTGTGAATATTCTCTCATCAGTTACATGCTTTTTTTAACTTTCATGACAAATGTGATTACTGTAATTCAGGCTCCAGTTAATGATTTTCAGATGTTTTTTTTTCAGTCATCTAACCACACGACTATTCACTGCCAGACATGGTTAAATATCCCATTGCATTGTGCCAAAGCCTTATGGTCACATTTTGATATTGCTTGTTTGGGGTATGGTTAACACTGAGTTGTTGATTGTTGTTGATTGGTTAATTAATCAACTGACAGAAATTGTGATGTTGGAGAAAAACAAGCAATCTGTATATTTAACCTTTCGGTTTCATCACTATGTTTTGTCTTTTTGTCAACGAGACAGCAATTTATCACTTATTGGCGGATTGATCGGTCAGGCTGTTGTGAAACTAGTTAGTGAGCTCACATTTCTAGCTGGCTCAGAAATGTTGGATTGACTGGGAAATAAATCCGGGCATGAGCATGTGACTGTGCAATCTTAGGTGTTCAGTATGTCTGAATTGTTTAGACCATGTTACTGGTCTTTCACTCAGCCATTGGCTCCAGTTTCATCCAAACTACACATTTTTTTTTTACGTGTGCTTAAACAAACTACATTGGTCACTGACTGTAATATCAGAAAACCACACAACCGTATTCAACCAGGCTGAATAAATAGGGGGCAAAATTTAAAAAAAAATTTGGGTACTGCACAGAGCTGTCGTTGGTGCTTTTTGAAATCAAATCATTGATTATTATTATCATTATCATTATTATATATATCTTAAGACCTTTTGTTTTCTTTTTCAGCATGCACCCTCTGACATTCCCTGCTGCTCTTGTCAAACACAAATGGAACACAGTGTTGTGGAGGTGATGGATGGTGCTAGTGTTCGCAAACATGTTAGAAAGCTAAATAAACTAGTTGGATTTTTTCATGAAAAAATATAAGCAGGAGAGCTACTTTTTGCCACACAAATGTCAGGCTGTTAACCTTTGGCCTTGAGTCCAAGAAAACATTTTGACAGTATAGCGGATAGAAACAGTTGGCCGATGGAGTGCAATGAGAGTGTGCTGTATGGGACAGGGGAGATCGAATTAGATCCCAACATTGTCAGTGAAGAGGCTGGAAAATTGTATTCAGAACTACAGGTAGGCACCTCATGAACTTGTTACTCTTTAAATAACATGATTGTGTTAAAAAAAGACATCATTCTTGCTCTGAACAAAATTAATTACATGTGCTTGTGCATACCTGGGTTTTCACTCTGCTGCTTCTCATGTTCACAGACAGTTATTGAGACCCATGGTGAAGGTGTGGTGGAGTCACTGGTACCCATATTTGTATGGGTCCTGGAGGGGCTGGCCAGCTGCAAAGCCCAGCTGAGAGACAAGGAGGAGGAGGCGGAGAAGGAAAGAGCTGAGCGAGAAGTGCTGCTAGAGAGATACCAAGCAGAGAAAGCACTAAGGAAAGAAAGTCAAGAGGTGGGGGTTGATAATTGATTGTTTTGATGCTGCGAGTGAGTGTTGACCTGCGCTTAGAGTTATTAAATTATTTTGTTTGCTTTTCAGAGGTATCTGGAGCTGGATGACCAAATTGAACAGGAGAGGAGAGCGATGAAGGGAAGAGAAAAGGGGAGAGAACGGCGAGAGAAAGAGCTTGAGAAGAAAGCGAGACAGCAAGCTGATCAGTGTGAGTATTTGAATAGCATCTGTGACAATGTTTCATATTCGCCACTTTAAATGTTTTAAACTTGTTATTGTCTTTTTATCTTTGTCTTGATCTCCTAACAGTGTGATTCATCCCACTTGTGCTTATCATAGATAAATTCTGCAGTGTATAAACTTTTTAATAATAATAATAATAATAATAATTTAGACATCTGTGCTAGAGTGATAGCAAGCCAAGTTGATTGCAAGCCAAAATACATGTGCTGTGTATTTTTTGTTTACAGTGGTGGCCTTGGAGGAGCACAGAGCAAATCTGAGTAGAGAACTGAGCACACTGAGACATACTCACAACAAGGTCAGATGCTGTTGTTCAGTGTACAGATATATGTACGATTGAAATGTCTGACAGTGTTATACAATATTCAGCTGTGTCTGTCTATTTCTTACATATTGCTGATGTTATCTGCTTTAGTTGGCTCACACATATCGGGAACTTCTGGAAAAGAGAAAAGATTCTGAAAGGGATTCTCCTTTAAGGTTTGTTTACACTCTCCAGTTCTTTTAGTTTAAAACAGTGTCTTAAATCTAATTATTTGTACTGTACATAATGTCTGTAATGAGCCAGGCCATACATGCATTATTGTGGCGCAAATTATAATATCACACTTTAATGCTGTATATTAATTTGACTTTTCATTACTGCATAACCTTGAATGTTACATTTAGGAACCACTTTCGTTCAAAGAATGCTGAATTACCATCAAACCAAGTTTTGTCAGAATCCAGTGTTAATGAAAAGGTAAACAGATTCTCATGTTTACAAATCAAACATTTCAAACAACTGTAACAAATTCTGGCAGACGAGTCATCATCTCCTTTTCATCAGCAGATGATTCAGAGACCACATTCACACTCTGGCCCCCCCTCTCTGGAAGATATAGTAGCCAAGGAGGAAAAGGCAGTTGACATTGCAGTAAAGTCCACCACAGATCAGTTTGTCATGGATATCATTAGCTCTACTCCTGAGCTGGCACAATTTCATGGCGGTATGGATGCAAGGTGATAATCTGAAAACACAATATAATTTGTGTCAGTCAATGCTGAGTGCAAAATATTTATGTAGTGAAATCCATCACTTTATTTAAGTTCTTTTTGGCTGATCAGCATACATGGCACATCAAAACATTCTTGTATTGTCTCACATTTCTTATCCTATTATTTTCTTTTATCATCAGTACGCCAGTCAGACCAAACAACATGGAGCCACCGGTAGAGACCAGCTTAGAGGATGAGACGAGGGAGGTGGAGGAGAGGAAAGGAAAGATGGATCACCAACTTGAAGAGGAAAATAGATGTGAAAAAGAAGAGGAAGAAGAGGAAGAGAAGGAAGATGATAGTTTGGAGTGGGAGCTTCGCAACACTGACTCTGTGTTCTCTGAGCTGTCAGACCTGAGTCGGGACTATGTGGAGAGCATAGATCAAGGGGCCAGTATCAGAGGTGAACTCATAAAAAACACATTAACAGACATCTTTCACAAACTGATGTGCTCAGTTGTCATCTTAAACACTGCTTGTAATAATGGTTACTAAATCATACAAGAATAACTTATCATTAGGAGCCTTTGTGTGGCTGAAAAACAAATGATGTCTCAACTACAAAGTCCCCGTTTTGTTAAGACACGTTAAGACTCAAATTAAGTGATAGCAGACAGAAACATAATTGGGAAACAGTAAGAAACTATTATATTTTTGCTAACATGAAGTTCAAGTACAAAAGAGAAAGGAGTTTTTCTTTCTTTTCTATTGTTGCTCACCATCTTAAAAGTCATGTGTGTTGTCCTTAGTATTATAGTTTACACCTGCCTTCAAACATTTTTAATACTTTTTTCCTTGTGCAGACAGTACAGACCAGTTTGATGAGATTCTTTCTAAATATGAGGAACTGAAAGTCACCCAGTGAGTCTTTTATTTAAATTCTCTGACCCTGTTAAATCCCGTCTGATTCTTGAGTGTTTGGGGGACTTTCCAAACACTAATACTGCTTTCTCTTGTTAAGAGAAAAAATAGTAATTTGATACAGTATATCCACCAAAGTGTAAAATTACTTCATAATCTAAGAGTGATTAACCTTGAGTGATTTTTTTTTTTTTTTTAGTGAGTTTGTAGAAGCTGCCCGCAAGGCGTTGATATCTCGGGTAGTAGAGCTTACTGATGACCGTTCAGCTCTTGAACTGGAAGTGAACTCCTTTAAAGACACAGTCTCTCGATTAGAGGGGCGAATAAGGGAAAAGGAGGAGGAAACTAAAAGGTGTTGTTATTTTAAAATTGTTAGTTGATTCTTTGACCTTTTGAGATCATACTGCAATCAATTTGTTGGTATAATACTTAATATATTATTGTTACAACTTTTTGCTGCTTATCTGCTCTTTTTCTTAGAGTACGGAAAGAACTGGAATCATGTCAATCAGAGGATCCTGATGTAAGGAGACATTATTGTTGAACTTTTATCTACTGTGACAATCCATTGGTGAAGCCGTTTTTATTGTTTGATTGCTAAATGTCAGTTGTGATGTAGGCAGCTGAGATGTGTTACCCATTCACTAGCATAAATCTTCCTATCTAGGGGTCTCTCACATCTGTGCGTCACTTCTCTCGTTCTGAAATGGCTCGTGTTGTTATGGAGAAGAACCATTATAAGCAGCGTTTGTTTGAGCTGCAGGAGGCAGTAAGACACAGTCAGACGATCAGGTAACTTTCCCCCCTAATCTGAAGAATAAACATTTTGTTCTGTTGATGTTTTATTACATTTACAGTTGATCTCTTGTCTGCCTAAGCTCATTTAATGTGTTGTTTTCATTTTTTATTTTGTTATAGAGCAACAAAAGAACAGAAGTTAACGGAGGACAAAAGGTCAAGTGTTTGGAGAAGGTAAGTATATGTTTTGTCTCCCATTTTATCTCATTGTGGTTACATGCTCTCATAAGATGCAACATTGTAATGATGAATAGACAACTGTAATGCCAAGATATGGCAATATATAATATGGCAAGACATGGCAATTTGAGGTTGTCTTAAATTGATGTTCATAAGTGCAACAGAAAAGCAGGAAACTCATTAAATTATTGGTTAAGAAAAGCAACATGAGTATTGTGAGTGTTGAAGTTATGCCAGATTAGATTAGATTTCTGAGATGTATGAATCTTTGGTGTGTAAAAAATATTGTTCATTGTGTCTTTATCAAAGGTTTAACCGCTTGTTTGGCCTTTCCAAGGAACCCTTAATCCCACATCCTGCTTCTGCTTTCACCTTGCCAGTTTCCCCATCAGTCTCTCGCTCTCATGTAGGGTCACTACAGCTACCGGCGGTCAGTCAGACTAAGGCGGAGTAAGCAACTATTTCTGGCCATGTCACTTTTGCATCATATTAAATGGGTCAGTAAAGCAGATTAACACATTAACACCTGGATCATTCTCTAGGTCTGATGCTCCTCCTTCTGTCTCGCCTCGTGTCAGAAGGAGGGAGCTTTACAGAGAAATTCGCTCCCACATCTGGGGAACTCTGGGAAAACGACAAATACATGGCTGGAGCACACCACTGGCAAACACCCAGGTAACAGAAATGAGGGTAGAATGTTACACAAGACTAATGGGCTGAAAACTTTGATGGTTTTGATAGTTTCTTCATTGTTAGAGACCAGTTGTGAACCAAACAAAAGAGAAGGCTCTGCCCTACTAGGCTTAATACAGATCATTTAATATAGCCAGACATATCCAAATATCCACAGCCACTGGTGATTATATGTTATTTTTATAGGAGTCCCAAGAACCTGCCCCTGAGCCAAAAGATGTGCCTGTTCTAGTGAAGCTAAGGCTGTTGGATCAGCGAGACTCTACGGCAAAAGTGAGTCTTGCCACTGCAATATGGATAGAAACCTATAATACTTTACATTGTGCCTGTGGTACAGTTAAACACAGTTTGTGACGTATTTCTCTATTTTTTTCAGTTGAACTGTGCAGTTTCAGTTACACCTGAGATATCGGGAGAGCCCACAGTAAGTCACTATCCTGGTACAAGACCACATTTTGGCACTCAAATCACTACATGCACAGTGCCATCCAACCACAAGTGTCATGGACCAGTTTCATGCCTTCATAGTTCCATAATCCATGTTAATTTTCCTCTACCAGTGTTCTGTATGGATAGTTTCTGGTCCTGCCTCCAGCAGTGACATTACAGTGATCGATCCAGCACGGTCCAACACAGTACTGGATCAGTTCAGCCTCCCTCCCACAGCTCCTGCACTCTGCATCTGTGCTGTGCCTCCCATAGGTCAGTGTCTGTACAATGGGCTTCCCACAGATAACGTACTCAATGTAATCTGCCCTTGTATTGTCCCTTCATACCAGAATGATATTTTCCTGGTCAACACTGCTTACTTATCTTTTTCTGGTCTTATTTTCACAGGGGGCACCACAGGAACTGTATGGATTGGAACTCAGGAAGGAAGGTAGTACCTGCTGAATAAGCAGTTCACTTCAATAAGTGATACTCTTTTTGTTAGCAAAGCATTTTATGGAACATTCTTCTGTTTTTGTTCATTTCTCTATTAGTATACTGGTACACTCAGCCTCTGCTGGCAGGGGGCACTGTCTGCAGTCTGTTTCCCTCTCTGAGGGTGTATATTCTCTTACGTGAGTTTTCAGCTTTATTTGTATTTAGGTATTAGCTGTTAATATAATTTAATGAGCCACTAAGTTATTTATATCTTACACATTATTATGCATAGTGTCATTCAGTCATACTTGATCCAATCTCAGGTATTTTCAGGGTCAAGTTGTAGCAGGCTTAGCTGATGGGACATTGGCCTTTTTCTCACACAGCTCAGGTAACGATTTCTTTTTTGTTATTGATAGGCAAAGCATGTTTATCTAAGTAGTACCATTCAGACCTAGGTAATTCAAAGTCCTTTACAGCAGCATTGAAATACTTCAATACTACAAAAGCAAATAAATAAATATTGTCATCATATTCTTACACCTAACACTCATGTAATCTATCTATCCATTTCATTTGTGTCACATACTTACCTTTGAGTTATTAGTGACTGGAAAGTAATGAGTGCTGTGATTGACAGGTGGTTGGAATCTGCAGCCACACTCAGTGGTGCCACTTGGATCAAATCCTGTGCAACCCATTCGCTGCTGCCTTGCAAAAGATGGCCGCTTGTGGGTTGGATACTGGAACAGAGTCCATGTGGTTGACAATGTCAACAAGAAAGTTGAGGTAAGAAAAAGTTGAGGTGCCTTCATTGTTTGGGTCACATGCTTGTGCTGTCTTAGAGCTCGCCAACATTATCCTTCATTTTAATTTACAGCAAACATTTCCAGTGTCTGAGCGCAGTGAGCAGCAGGTCCGTTTTCTTTGTGCTGCTGGAAGTGGTGTTTGGACCTCTTGTCGACTTGACCCAGTTCTCAGGCTATTTGACTGGTTGACTGGGCGGCCACTTCAGGAAGTAGATTTTACAGCTTTGGTCACAAAAACACTAGGTGCAAAAGCTTTTTTTTTTTTTTTTAATGTCATTACATGTATTTGTTGTAATATGTTATGTTTATAAAATATAGCAGCTTGCCATAATGAAAATAATCAGCTTTTCTTTTATTCACAGTCAGTCACAATGAATACATTTCTGTCTCCCTGTGTAGGCCAACACTTCCTGACACTCTCACCTCTTCAGATCTCCTCACTTACTGTAATCTCTGGTCGTCTGTGGGTGGGCACTGGAGGTGGTGCCATTTTCTCCATGCCATTATCCATAAGTGAGTTTTATTTTTTTAAGCTGAATTGCCTCTTGACTTTTTTACATAGTCAGAAAGATGCTTCATTGTGTTAACCTTCTCCAATGATGTCCTACAGCATCTGAAGCAATTTCCATCCCATATTGCTCCATTGCAACAGCCCAGCTATGTTACCATGGACACAGACAAGCTGTCAGATTCATCATTGCTGCACCTCGTATGAATTTGATAGTTGTTACTCAGATGTGGCAAACATTTTCAATAACTTGTTAATTCAGGGAGAACCTGTCGACTGCACTTGAATGCTGTATTTGTCTAATCTGTCCCAAAGGTTGTTTGATGACCTCTCCTGGCAGCAGCACTGTAACTACCTCTCAGCTTATTCTCAGTGGAGGAGAGGGCTACATCAACTTCCGAATTGGTGAGTGATAGAACTAGAAATTACCATTGTTGTGTCACCGTGTTTGAATTATTCCATTTTGTACTGCATGTCATATTGATTGACCTTTTATATATTATATAAAATGTATAATGGAGCCATCTACTTCCCCAGGGGACGATGCAAGTGAGTCAGATGAGTTGACCCAAGGTACACCTCAGCGGTCTGAACGTAGTCACATGATCATTTGGCAGAGTCCCAGCCCCTCTGTGCCCACCCCTGCCCTTTGACATCATTACCTAATTCTGCCCTTTTAGAAAAAAATAAAGAAGAAGCAGAAGTAGAGTGCACATCAGCAAAGTGAGGGACAACTTTGCAAATGGTGCTTTCATTAAAGAAAAGGAACCAGCATTTCAGTGTTGCAGCAAAAAAGTGTCTTGCAAAGAAAATATAGGATAAACACAGTTTCATCTTTGCTCATCTCATTCTTTTATATATATTTTGACCGGATTAAAAAAGGGGGTGATGATGCCTTACTATGTGCCTTCATCTAATTTATTATGAATTAGTAATTCAGATGCTGTGAATTGACTTTGTTAAGAACTGTTACCTGGAAACTGGTGTTATTCATCTCTGACCCTAAAACAGACACTTTTTATCTCTTAGCTGATGCTGCTGCTCTGTGATTGTTGATAACTTTTGTGATGTGTACATACATTTCTGTTGAGTGTCTTACATTCTAAAATTCTACCTTGCCACATCGCATGTGGTGTATTACAACTACACTCTATAAGCGTGCACATGCATGTGTGCTGATATCCCATCTCCTAAATGAATGATTTTAGCTCTTGTCCTCAGAAATTATTTATTTTGTCCATCAGCTCTTTGCTTGAACTTTTTTTGAATGGCATGGAATGGTTTTGGTGCCTTCGTTTATTTTATGTTTCATTTGATTTCATTTATCTTTGGTAAAATAAGGGAGGAAAATTTCTTTCAAATGTCCTTTGATGTACTTATGTACAATTGTAAGTTTGTGAACACATCGATTTCATAGCAGATCCTTACCCTTTTTTAAACAGACATGTATTGGTGATGACTCTGTGCCCAGACATTATCAGTATCATTAAAATATTCTCAATGATTAATGATTTTATTCTGAGTGGTATTGCCATAATCTGGTCCAGCAAGACAACACGGGCAAAAAAATAAAAAGATGAAGGAATGAGTGACAAAGAAAAAGAATAACCCATGCATTCATATTTTTATATACACACAATTTACAATCGTGCATATTATATTATTATTATTATTATTATTATTATTATATTCTGGATTGCCATCCACTGATAACTCATTAGGAAGAGATACAAAGTCTTCCTGTTTCCCATATGAAAACATAATGAAGGACTGGTGATTTTGTGTTCAACTGAGGTGTTTGTCAACTCCACAGGATAAGTAACAGCAGTGACACACCTTTGCCTCAGGCACTGAGCCTGTTGACTGGTTAGGTACAGCATTTGATTTAACAGGATTCAAATTCAGACAGCTTTTAGGAACTCCACTTCTTATGTTGGGCTGCTGTGAGTCCTGGGCAGGCGTATTCTTCGGCTCAGAGAGCGGGCAAGGCGGTCCACAGCCCCACCCACAGTTCCCCCCAACTCCTTTTTGGAGGTCAGACCCTCAATGTTACCACTGTACCACATGACCCAGCCTGCCAGGGACAGTAACACCAGCAGAGCTCCTGAGTATACTAGCAGATCCCCAAAGTCTTGCCCATGGATCTCCAGCGGAGCAAAGACGCCCACCAGGAGGGATATCACACCTAACAGGTCCAGGAGCACAGCACACACCAGGGCCAGCTTGCAGTGGGACAGCCCATCATACCTGGGAGCCATGGCTGAAAAACAGTGGTGACTGTGTTATAATGGAAATGTGGCGTTTGCTGTATGACACTTTAAACTTTATACAATAATCCAAATAATAACGTAATTAATGGCACTTGCTCTAAAGAACAATGACGGTTCCCTCTTATATCACACTAAAAGTAAAATAATGTGCAAACCACATTTAGTCGAAACAGTAATCTTGTGACTAGTGCCACACCTGCCCCGTACGACTAACAAAGCAGCAAGGTGTACAGAGTGAGAAACCCACTTTTTCATAACAAAACAAAACAAAACCTTACCTTTACGTCACTGGTTGACTGAATGTCTACAGTTCAACGTGTCTACGATGCAAATCATGTGTTTTTGAAGGTTTCCGGATCAGGTCCTTAGAATCCAGCAGCCGACACTGAAACATGACACCGCGTCACCTGTTTTACCTGTCCTGTAGATTTCCTGACGCCAGACAACACCGTGTCACTGAATCACAGCTGCCAGTGTTGCACCACTAACATTTCCCCTCTACACAGAGTCGGATATCTAAACACATTCTTATATCGTATACATTACATAAAATGCCCATCGCTTTAAATAACTTCACAAGAAGCACAGAATGCTCAACAAAATAGAACTCTATCGCTAACGTTTTTTACGGACTGTCAATAATGGCACGACATCCGGAAATGACGCAGAGAGGCGTTTTAAAAAAATAAAAGGGCGATAATTGTTATTGTTAGCTTGTTAGCTAGCAGATGGACTCGAGGAATGGCGATATGACAGAGTAATAACGACTTATTACATGTGCACGACTAAGTTATTACAACCGTAAAGTGGTATGTAGCAGTTTCTGCCAAATATATGTTTAGCACTGAGATTTCTGTCATGGCTAAATCACGGAGTTAAAACAATGGAGTGACTGCAAAGAAAGGGAATGTAATACTATATTCGCAGCTGAATGTTTGCTAACATTACACGAGGCTAACATCGTGTTGAGCTACTCCTGCTTTCTTGTGAGCACATTACCACGCAGCTACAAGTTAGATTTCAGTAACATACGCTATTGAACTGTTTCAGTTTATACGTGCATGACTGAAGAAACATATGATTTAATTAGCCTTAGTTTGCTGGCTGTTTGGTTGCATACAGTACGACTACCCACATTATGAAAGCTGTCTGATGAGGTTTATCTATAAAAATAAATATAAAAATGAATATATGTATAAATCTAGTTATTAGTGTGAATTCTCCCTTTTGATGCACAGATTTTTAAAAATCATTAACTAATTAACTAATCTAACATTTTTCTTGGATATGAGATGGAGGACACAAACAGGACTGATGCTGCTTCCACATCAAAGAGCCATGCAGCCTCGCTCCACCTGCAGAGTAAGATTTCTAACGCCCCAGGCAAATGTATTCTAGTTCTGTCTTAGTCAAACCTGGTAATTCTAAACTCTATATATTTTTTTCAGCTCCAAAAAATGAGGATGCCTATGAAATTGCCATCCCCTATGAGGAAAGCAACTTTGAGCAGCAAGGATTTTTCAACCAGAGTGATCAAAATTTTGATGGTAAACTATGGCATCATTCCTTTATTTGTTGCTTATTTTTTTACACTTATTTTTAATGATGCATCTGGTTTCTCAAATCGTCATGTCTGTTTAACACAGAGTCGCCACCATCAGCTGGTCCATCTCCAGTCAACAACTCATACATGGTGATCACCAACCTGCGCACTCAGCTGCAGATCTCTCTGGAGAAAAACTCTTGGCTTCAGAAAAGAATTGAGGACCTAGAGGAGGAGAGAGACTTCCTCCGTTGCCAGCTGGACCGGTTTATCTTTTCCACAAAAAGCCAGGGACAAGAGCAGAGTCAGAGCCAGTACAGTAATGGTGAGGATGGGGCACAGATGTGAGATGATAAACTGTCCAACAAGAATAAGAGTCTTGAATGGAAAATATATTCTCACTTAATGGTCTATATCTTCTTGCAGGTTATGAATCCAGACGTTTCAACTGGAGGGCAAGAAGAGAGGAAGACCGTCCCGCTGGTGAGGACAAAGATTGTGTCCTTACAGTCAACTTACTTTTTCGAGTCATGGTCCAATATTTTGCTTCTGTATAACCTAATCATAGTATATCAAATCAACATATACTTTCCTAAATTTCAGCTTCTCTCTTAATTATAATTGCTGCCTTCTCTTTACAGAGCAACAAAAGTCGGACACGCAGCATTTCCCCTCACGTCAGTTTATCCAGCGAAGGCCAGGTCCTCCAGCAATGGTGCCTTCTAAAAATCATGTCTCAAGTTCGCTAACCAATCAGCTTGCCTCTGTAAATGCTTTGTTCAGCTCCACACAATCCCAGGCACTCTTGCAAAGCCATAGCCATAACACTCCCAGTACCACAGTAAGTGGCAGCAGTGGCAACAGCAGCAATACTGCAAGGTCATCCATCAGTGAAATGAGTGGACATGGCAACGTTGGTCCAGGTAAAAGTGGCATAGAGCTCTGTATTATCCCATACAGTGTTTTTACATAATGGACTTTGCCTTCTGGTTTTTGTTAAAGAGACAATTTTATATTTTTTATATTAGATTCTCTATCCCTCTTGGGGGAATCTGATGAGTACTTGGAGCAAGATGGCTACCTTGAGGAGGAACAGCTTATATCAGGAGAGGATGTAATGCCAGATAACATTAACAACAGCAGACATCAGTTAAAGAGAAGACGAGTCTTTCGAGCTCCGAGAGAACGGCAGAGAGGTACATGACATAACTCAGCATTTCAGGGTGAGGATTTATTCATAATCTGGCTGCTCAGGCTGTTGTTACTAAGTCTCTGTTCATTCTTATTCTTCAGTGAAAGATGCTGCTGGAGTGCTGTTTCGCTACAAGAAAATACTGCTTACGTACCAGCGTCTGAAAAATATGTCCAAAGCCTTCCAAATCCATGGTGTGGACCGCAACACAGTGGCTTCCACTACACCCATTGCTGAGCTGCTCCTAGTGGCCCCAGAAAAGGTGGCAGAGGTGGGGGAATTTGACCCATCTAAGGAGAAGCTTTTGGACTATGCTCGGCGCTGCTACACCGCTTTGGATGAGGAGACACTTAGCAGGGTGCAAGCCTTAAAGAAGAATAACCTGCTGTTGCCCATCTCCTACAGGTTCAGACACTAAAGGGAGAAAGACTGAGGGATGCGAGGTGTCTCCAGAAAACAGCAAAGTTGGTGGTTAAGTGAGGAGTTAGGTACCGCTGCAGCAGGCTGGATCACCTCCCTTGCAGAAATGTCTAGGAGGATGAGGTAATATTCTACTCCAAGATATGGTCAGGTAGGCTGCAGCGGAGACCTTTACAGACAAGTACACTTTTCACTTTTAATAGATACACAAAATGAGTGCATCATGTTTTTTGGATAAACAGTCACCGTAGTTCCCTTTTCCTTGCCATAAATAATACCGCAGTAAAATTGAAAAACATGGGAGTGCGTGGTGCAGTTGTGAAAGAGAAAAGGAAAAGCTTTTATTTCTCAAAGAGCAAAATAGTATGTGTGAACGAGTGAATTTTTGAATAAAATTGACTGTTTTTCTGCATCCAGTGTAGCTCTTACATTGGCTCAAATAAACATTTTTTACATGTGTGCTCAAATCAATTTAATGCCTGGGGGTTTATTTTCCAGATAATTTCTGTTCCTGGCAATCTAAAGCATAGCATTTTTTATGACTTGAGTGCAGTTTTGACAATGTCCTAAAAACATGGTATTCACAATCAGTATGGTGCATGTTGCCGCACTCCATAGATTTTACCCTTCTTTTTAAGCAATTATCAGCAATGTTTGGCATTGCTGTTGTATTATCAGTCATTTTCAGTAGCCATGATATATTGTTTGTAATTTCCTAAATGAGAAAATTGTAATTCTGAGTTAATTTCTTTTCTCATTTCTCCAGATTTGATGGAAAGAATAACTAGAACAACCAAGAATAAGAGTAAAAAATGGATGAGGTAATGAAGTTATAATAGTAAAGATTGGTTTGGCATGTGCCAATATACTTTGGCAAAAAGAGACAACATTTTTTTAAAATTTAAAAATAGAAATCATACATTGAATAATTGGTGATATTGTATGTGGTTGCCTTATTATGATTCATCCTATCTTACTCTGGTTGAGTTTTTAATAGGGCACTACTGTGTTACTTTGTACTCTGTATTACTTTTACAAACCCTTTGTAATTATATGCACTAAAAATAAGCTAAATGTTACTTCTTATGCTTCTGATATTGATGCTCTTGAAATGCTTTTGTGAGTGTAATACTATTTGTAACATAAGTTATAAAACCTTTACACTGATTATTGCTAAAATGACTTTTTGTAACATTGTGTAACCTTTGGGTCTTCGTGGAAAATTGTAAACATTAATAATACAATTTTACAGTGTAAGTTACAGCATCAGTTTAAGTAGCTGACTTTTGCCCAGAGAGCAGTAATAATTGCTTCCTAATGTCTCTTTATAAATGCATGTGATAAGAACTCTTTGATGATGTGTGACATATAAACGTCTGTCAAATTTCATCATATTCAAAGCATTAGAAATGTTGATGATAATGTGTGGCATATAATAATGTGTGGTCTATATGGCGGTACAATGAAATGATGAGATATTATATCAAAACAGATTAGGATAATGTAAAGTACAGTGACTAATAAACCATTTTAGCTAGGTACTCAAATTCATGTGTGTAAGATGCAGTGCATCTACTCAGCAAAGTCTATTAGACGGCAATGTTAGTTCATCCCAAATTGTATTTAATCATATTTCATTTACATTCGACAATTCAGATTACCACCACTACTGAGCAGCCTTGCTGGCAAAGAGCTCGATAACGAGAACATTCCCTGGTTATGCTGCGCCCTTCGCCTGGATGTAGATATTTTGTTTGGATGTTACGAGTCCAAAAATCTGTCTTGCACGGTAAGATGACAAATCTTGTCAGAAGTGGTGTGACGTAATACATCAACATTAAAGCCACGTTAAAATTCACAATTCAACACCTACAAGGGAAAAGAGAAGAGAAATTGCTGTCGGATTTTTTTCCAGTGGGTTTTCAGTGTTTTTTCTACTATAACTTTAAAACCTAACTTGGGCAATTTGTTTTTAACAGACGGTCTTGAAACAAGTTATAGAAATAATGAGGATATATGCAGGGGTGCTGCGTTCTCGTCCTGTCATTTTGAAGCCTTCGTTCCACTTACCGGAAACCTGGCATTCATCAACTTCCGGTGTCACGGAGGGGTACCACGGAGACGGAGCGAAAAAAGCGGGCATACCGAAATCTTTATTGTTTTCGTCAACCTTGAAACATTTGGTAGCGAATACTTTTGGCTGTTTGGGTAGTGGTCAGTGATGGCCAGTGATCACACAGGATTTGGATTTAGCTTGGAAAAGAGTCTCATTCATTCGGTTTGTCGTACTCGCTAGCTGGCTAACGAGGCTCCTCACCAGTAGGCCTGCCCTGGACTTTGCTACAAGCTAGCTAGCTAACATTAGCGGGCTAACTCATGCGAACACGTTTCTTTCTCAGTGATTTTGTCTGTTACGTTATAAATAGATACGGCGTTGTGAATGTTAATTATAATCTACATTTCTGTTAATAATTTTGTTTAGCAGACCGCTAGCATACACTATCTTCTTTCAGCTGCATCCGCGAGACGCCTGTATTTTAAAGTGTAGTTCACTTTGTTGCTAGCTTAAGCTAGCCACCTCTAACTGAACAACGCATTCACTGAAAGCGCACCAGCCTACGGATCACAGAGATGTCGGACTTCGACGAATTCGAAAGACAGCTATCTGAAAACAAACAAGGTAAATAAACCACTTTCACATCAACAGCGAAAAGCGACAATTTTTTGTTAATCGAACCACTACTATCCTTTCAGTTCAGTGCGGACATGTCCATTTCATGGAACAATGTAAGCACAATTGTTAGCCCACGGTCCCGAACCGTTTGAGATGCGATGAGGATATGTAAGCTGTGTCCTTGTCTTTACGATACCGTTATTCTCTACACATTAAATGTTGCTGTATTAACTTGATTCAAGTAATGTATCATCATTTTTAAAGACAGAAACTGTCTATGTGGTCGTTGTTGCTTCTGCCACTGCCAGCTGACTGAATAGTTGAAACACTTCTTTGCAGCTGTTGCGTGTTTTCATTTTTCCAGTTTATTAACGTTCATCTGACGACGCCACCAACCACAGCTACTACCCGTATCACACATTGGGCTCTCTTTAACTTAGATTTGCATTTTTTTACATTACACTTTACGCTGGCATAGTTTTAGTTAAGGGTTGTCCAATTTGCATTTTGAAATTTTGATTTGGAATTTCCAAATATTTACAGCTGTTTGTCAAGTTTTAAATAAATTATATACATGTGTATATCAATTTGTAGTTGTAGATTTGTTGCAGCAACTTAGGATGAACAGCTTGTCATTTAATTTTGATCTAAGAACTGTCAAGGTTAAAGCTATGTGGATGTTACCTGTGCCACCGGTGACATCTGTTATTGTTTCCTGTTTGGTCAGCATGCCCCTGTGTATCATCTAAATTGTTTAATGCAATCCACGCAGCTGAAAGGGACAAAGAGAATCGCCACCACCGCCGGTCCTCCTCACGCAGCCGTAGCAGGGAGAGGAAAAGGAGGAGCAGAGACAGGGAGAGACGCAGCAGAGACCGTCGAGGTGACAGTAAGGAGCGCAGGCACAGACGCAGGTTAGTACAACAGTTTCACAACTTCAACTGGACCAAAGAGCTGTTAAATACTGATATGTTGCAACGGCATGCAAATCTGCCAACAGACCTTGCGGTTAATGTTATTACCACTGAGTAAAATGTGTTTCAGGTAAGGACAAGACACTGATGAGAGTAGTTTTGACTAACTTCCTTTTTTAGTTTTTGTCAGTGCTAAGGATTGTATTTTAGGATATACAGATGCAAAATGGTTGGCTTCACTGGGTACCTGTGTTTTCTTGAATTGGTCTTGGGTTTTAACCACTCACGTCCTGTACTCTAAGTGTATGCAAATTCCAAACGCAGATACACACAGATTACCCGTAAAAATTTATTGTGGGGAAAAATTAATTTGGACTTTTGCCTAAACTCTGGTCTTCAGAGAGTTTGTGAGCCATCTGCATAAGATTGTCATAAAAATGTAAAGTGAACCTATTGATTTCTATTATCACTTTTTACTGTTAACTGTGCACACATAGTTAAAGCAACTGTCAACAACTACCATTTAGGTTATAGAATATGAAATGTTGGGAAAAAAATCACCAACACATTGGATTTGCTTTATGTCATGCTATATGTTGTTAAATGTTGCTTTCTGTCCCTGAGTCATCTGTTACACATGTTAATGTGATTGTAATAATTTTACCCGTGGCATTTGATTACACATCTGCTGCAGCTAATTTTAGATCCTAGATGATTAACCACAGAGAATCCTGGTCAAGTTATAATTCCCTTCTGTTGGATGCGCAACACAATACATCTTTTTGGAAATAATTTAGATGTATTATATGCTGTTTTTTTTTTTTTAAAGAAAAATATACCTACTAATGTTCGTAATGACATGTTTGATTTAAAAGAAATGTGAAACCCTTCCAATGTCATTTCAGCTCACCCTCCAGCTTCCCCCAGAACAATGCTGGAAGGTAATACAGAAAACTAACACAAAGTTGGTTTGTGCATTATTGCAAGAACTACAGGTTAATGATCTGATTCTAAATTCTATTAACTCATTGTGCATACATTTCTGGATTGGGTTTGCTCTCCCTTCTTCTCCCTACTTTTCATTTTACAATATTTTGAATGATTCAAGCCCATCAAGAATTACTTGATTTTTTACCATTCATTAAATCTAGTAGTTTACAGGTGATCTTATGAGAGATAATAGATTGTGCTAATGGGTATACTTTTTTTTCTACCTGCCCTCTCCTTCCACAGTCGTTCTCCACACCGCGAGAAGAAGAAGAACAAGGTGAAAAAGTATTGGGATGTTCCTCCGCCTGGTTTTGAGCACATCACTCCGATGCAGTACAAAGCCATGCAGGGTATCAATTCTATATGTATTTTCCTTAATGTTTCTATCTCCAAAATGTTCTATGTTTTACTGCAGTTTAGTGCAGCTTTACTGCTCAGCAGTATAGTTGCATATTACAGTTACATATAGTTCTGTCAAATGTACATATTGACATTGTTACATTGTCTTTGTCTGCACTCAACAGCTGCAGGCCAGATCCCAGCCACAGCCCTCCTGCCGACAATGACTCCAGATGGTCTGGCTGTTACTCCCACACCTGTACCTGTAGTCGGAAGCCAGATGACCAGGCAGGCCCGTCGGCTCTATGTGGGCAATATCCCTTTTGGTATCACAGAGGTGAGGGACAGGACAGAATTGGGCTTTTAAATGTGAGATAATAAAAACATTTGTATAGCCCATGTGACCTTTTCATCCTTGTGTTTTTGATAATGTCACACATATTTAAAATAACTTAAACTCTCTGGATTTATGTAGGAATCCATGATGGACTTCTTCAATGCCCAGATGCGTTTGGGTGGTCTTACTCAGGCCCCTGGAAACCCTGTCCTTGCAGTTCAGATCAACCAGGACAAGAATTTTGCCTTCCTTGAGGTAAAATGGCAAGCCTCATGTCATTTTTGCCCCAAGTGTACCCACACTTTAAACACAGTAATATAATTATAACAACATAATAACCTAATTTTGTTTCTGTATAGTTCCGTTCAGTGGATGAAACAACTCAGGCAATGGCCTTTGATGGCATCATCTTTCAAGGCCAGAGTCTTAAGATTCGCCGTCCCCATGATTACCAACCACTGCCGGGCATGAGCGAGAATCCTAGTGTCTATGTGCCTGGTACACAGACAATTAATGGTTTTTAACCCTAAATTCTTGTTACATCATTCAATTGCAAACATCAAGTTATTCTCTATTATATCTTCCCCATTGTTTCTATTTTAATGATTCTGCATATTGCCTTTGTGGTTTATCCAGGTGTGGTGTCCACAGTGGTGCCTGACTCTGCTCACAAGCTCTTTATTGGTGGCTTGCCCAATTACCTGAATGATGACCAGGTCAGTATGTGTGCATTGAAATTTTTTGTCTCCAAGCTTGGGTACAGCTAGTGTACCCCATGGGTGGTCTGTTGTACATTCTCACTATTATTGTGATAAAAATGATTGGTTTTAATTGGCAATATTTGAGTGATACCCACTTGGCGGGAGTATTTAGAGTCAATAAGATTCTTTGGAAATCACTGGACTTTACGTGATTTCTTATTTTAGGTCAAGGAGCTTTTGACGTCATTTGGGCCCCTGAAGGCCTTCAACCTTGTGAAGGACAGTGCCACAGGCTTATCTAAAGGATATGCCTTTTGTGAATATGTTGATGTCAACCTTAATGACCAGGTAAGCAATGCAACAATAAAATGGTCATCTTAACTGACCTTTAACTGTTCTTTACTTTGTCTGATTCTCATTCACATACAGTAAGTAATTCTTCTTGAAGATGTGCTCTCTGCTACTGGGAGAAGCCTAGCCTTGACCACAAGTTTTCGTTATCTTAGTGAAACAAAACAAGGACAACTGAGTCGCTCTGTACCCTCCTTACTGATTGTTCACTAGAGTTTTTGAGTTTAATTAAAAAACCTTGATTTCATTTCAGGCTATTGCTGGGCTGAACGGCATGCAGCTGGGAGACAAGAAGCTCCTCGTGCAAAGAGCCAGCGTGGGATCCAAGAACGCCACTCTGGTGAGTGTCCAGGAGCTGGACAGATGACAGCAGCATGGTGGGAGGCTAGATGGATAATAAAATGTTTTCTTTCTTAGAGGTGGTCAAAGTAGGGACAAATCGTTGATATTAACTATCAACTAAGTTTACTGGTTAAAATTAATAAATGTGACATGTCAGCTTTTTTTTAAAAATCATTGTTGTTAGTGGGGTTGATACCAACATTATAGATGTTCTTCCACCCGACATGAAACTGAAAACAAGTTGTTCTTTCAGACAAGTATAAACCAGACTCCAGTGACACTGCAGGTGCCAGGTCTAAACAGCTCAGTAACTCAAATGGGAGGCCTTCCCACTGAGGTGCTGTGTCTGATGAACATGGTGGCCCCTGAAGAGCTGCTGGATGATGAGGAATATGAGGAGATTGTGGAGGACGTCAGGGATGAGTGTAGCAAGTACGGCCAAGTCAAGAGCATTGAGATACCTCGACCCGTAGACGGCCTGGAAGTGCCAGGGACCGGCAAGGTAGTGTCTCTTATCAGAATCAGTTATTTAAATTGTAGTTATCTTAATACAGATTTTATGTTAAGCAATTTTGCGACATGTCAAGTGATTACCATAATATGCTATCTCTTTTTCTCTCTGCAGATATTTGTGGAATTTACATCAGTTTTTGACTCCCAGAAGGCCATGCAGGGCTTGACAGGAAGGAAGTTTGCCAACCGGGTGGTGGTGACCAAATACTGCGATCCAGACGCATATCACCGCCGGGACTTCTGGTAGAGGGGGCATGAAGTAATGAGGGGGGGGTGGGGGAGGGGAGGCTAGCACCTACTTCCAAATCAGCCCCGTAAATGATTTGGCAGAGCAACATTTCAAACAGATTTGAGAATATTAGCAGTTGACAAATGGTTTTGGTGACATCAGATTTATCATTTAATGAAATTTAGTGAAATGTTCAGCAGAATTTTGAAACTTGGACGAGGGAAACTGGTTCGGGTTTACATTGAGTCTGTAAGAGAGGGGGTTGGATTTGGGTGGTGAGGGTTTAGCTGTGTGGGTGGGCGCATTCAAAATTTCTGAGAAATATGTGTAATAATAGGTCTAGGGTTGGGTCATCAATTTTTATACTTTGTGAAACGGGGTGTTGTTTTGGGTGGGAGGGGGGTGCCACACTTTAAGTCTTGTATTTAAATGGAGGTAGGCTGTTTTAAGTACATTAGAAAGGTGTTGCAGTAGAAAATTAATTGGACTCTTCTGATTGGATGGAGATTTGTTTGTTAAAGGAAGATGTGGGGAAGATAGAGAGGAAGATGAGGGCTTTTTTGTTTGACCATCTAATGTAGACATCCCGGAGCTGTAACATCCACTTCAGTTTGGCCATCATTAGGAAGTCCAGCAGGAGACTCTTGATTACTGGATTTATTTTTTATGTTAGGACACTTCCTCATGAACCTTCATTGTCATCAGACTACTGCCCCCCTCAGGACGATTGTTAGAGAAAGTGTTGTCGAATTGGACTCTGTTTGAATGTCCACTGTAATTGTTCTGATACTGTGTGTAGCTTCTCTGATTTGAACTGAAATATCACCGTGTGTTCAGGCTGCAGAATAGCAAATGGAAAAAAAAACATTTTCAATATGATAGTTTTCCCCATTCTTTTCATATTTTCTATAGTTTTTGCACACTGACCTTTTGTGCACAGATTTTAACAGGTGAGATGTTTTCTCTCAGCAGTTCAATACTGCTTTCATTCAAGAGGTAATAAACAAAGAAAGAATAAGAGAGGCAAACAGATTTGGTATTTAATGGGGATTTATCTCTTCCTTACCAAAAAGCCTTAATGTTATTACCCTCAGCTACACAGAAAAAAAATTTGGCCCCTCGATAAATGATGTCTCTTTGTTCATAACTGTCACTATTTTGTGTGTGCTTTAGCTCTTCCAGTATTCATTATTGTTTCCCTGCAGATGTGGGATCTAATATGTGTGGAGTACATTTTCTTGTGTGACATCTCACCTTTTTTGACAAGACCAAATAAATGTGACTAATAACTATGACTCATGATGTACAACTGAGTGAAAACAAAACCTCGCAAACAACACAACAGCTATTGTGTGAAGTTCCAACCTGATTTGTTTTAAGTAACCAAATCAATTGATAGACACTGAGTAAATAATGATGAACCTATTGCTGCAAGACCTTATCTCAGATATTCATCAAAAGGCTGCAGATAAATATTTCTATTATGCTACTAACTACATATAAACAATCTGATTTTGCATCTTGCTGTTCAGACATCATGATTTTATGTTAGCCGTTGTTCATATGTTGGAAACTGTCAGCATGTATTTAAAATCTGCTTGCTCTCATCTCCCTCACTCTCTGCCCTTGTTTCTCTGAGGACCACATGCTCACACTGTATGGGCTTGAACTGCTTTCATTTGATACCTTGGTTTGCTTAAGACAGCGCTGCATTGTCAGTGATACGATTTTTGAGATGTAACTCCTTGCTTTCTGAAACTCTGCTTTTTCACTGTCACTATGTCGTTTCATTTCTTTGTTTCTCTGAAAAATGTGATTTCCTAAATGATTTAAAACCTAAAGATCCACATTTAGTTCATAAAAGCAGAAGCAGTCTTTCATTTGTCCAGTTTGTTTTCACATGTTGATTAAAAACTGAATTTACATGATACCATTTTTTTTGCTTCCTTTCTAATGAACAGCCACCTTAATCACACAGTTATATTCAACCTGAGAGTCTTTTGATGACATAATTTGTCACGCACTGTAGTTAGTGGTAATGTCCAAACGATGGAGCCATTTTACAGGAAAAGTCTACTCTGCAACATAAAATAGGGATTTTTTCCCCACAGCTACAGAATATTTTCCTCTTATCCTTCTTTGTATCTGTACGATCATTATTGGCACTTAATTTTACATTCATACGAATCCAGAGAACAAAATCTCCAGATCATTTTGGGTAGTTTAATATCATCCACAATATCTAGTTGCATTGTTGATACTTGCTGAATTCTGAAATGTGCTATTAACCAAAGGCATGTTTGTGGGCTAATTTATCAGATTTATGATTTTCTTAGAAATTGCACTTTTTTTGCAGCAGCATCCACACTTCCTCTGTCAAAATCCAAACACCTATGACTGAAATGAACTGAAATTGCTTTGTCTTGCATTTTTTGTCACATTTCACTCCGTCCCCATGAGTACACAGACTTGCTCAGCTGCAATAACTGCCACAAAGGATGCACACACCTGGGACTTACTCGATGGGGAGTTCCTCTAAAAGAGAGCCACAAATCTCTGACATGAAATGTTGTCCCGTGTCAGCTCTATACTGCCCATCTCCATCTGCATCGCTGCACCCCACTGCACAAAACCCAGCAGTAAGGCCACTGATGTAACACTGTTGTTCCCTGAGGGCACCGATAAAACAGCAGCTTTTCCAGGCAGCAGAAGAGGCAACGTGTAAAAGTGACCCTGCCTCTCTCATAGATCAGAACACTCCAGCTGCTCAACATGAGACCTATTCATTGTTCCTAGCAGCCCTCCCCGGGCCTGTTGCGGCAGTAGAGATAGTAAATACGTCATCTCCCTCTAGTGGTGGCTGTAATCCCCTGGTGATCATCATTGTCATTCTGGGCAGTGCTCCCCCATTGATCTTCATTCTAAAAAGATGCAACACTGCAGCAGTGGGGGAGTGCAACATCTGAGCAGGTTGTACAAACAGCACCTGCAAACTGGAGGCCTACAGCAATCACCCTCGAACATTAAAACTACAAAAACCTCTCCAGTTTTACTTGGCAACATCATGGTAAAGAGCGGAGGCAGCTGTGGTGTGGCTGGAACGTGCACAGCTGCATGCACGTGTGCAGCTCGGCGTGTTGGAGCATAAATCATTGCTGACATGGCACTTGAGAGATGCGGAGACAAGATTGTTCACATCAGCATACTGTCGATTATTGATGGCCTCGGACTGAGCGTGGACACTTCCTGTCGCATGATGGACGAGCGGGGATGCGGGCTGTGCGATTAGAGGCAAAGTCGGGTTTAAGGCATGAACAGACATATGTGCGTTAAAACAGAGAGCTGTCCTCCAGCTGAATCTATTAATCATCTGTGTCGTGGACCCAGAATGCATCATCTGCCTCTATGAGGAAGTCCATTTGCAAACTGTACCAAACTCAATGCTGCAGATTCTTTCTCTCTCGATATATAAAACAGAGAGGAAAGGTTTGATGGTTCTGGACATTGTAGGTGTATGTTTTACTGTCACGGCCTAAAGTCCCTCTCCTCTGATTTTCTCCTGTTCTGTCACCCAGCCCACCCCCCATCCCTGATCATGCTGGAGTCGGCCTCTCTCCCTCTCTCTCCCACTCTGCCACGTATGTAACCGTAACTGTGGAAGAGCCAAATGGGGCTGGGCTACAAGCAAGGCTTTCCACAAGACCAGGCCTAATCTGAGCTCCCTCTGGGCCTCGTGTAGTGAGCAGTGAATCGAGGCCGCACGTTTTCTTCCAGCATCGTCCGTCCCCTTGCGTCCACACCACACATTGCTGCTCTGTTCCCCGCTTTGTGTGTCTTTCTCCACACGTGTCCCCATTTCGCTCTCCATGACAGATTTCCACTGTCCTCACCCTGCAGTGTGTTGCTGTAAAACACGGCCCTGGCCCCTCTCATATAAACACAGGCTCCTCCTTTACCCTTACTTAATGTCATTAACAGGTGGCTGTCTAAAATAGGCTCACACACACACACACACACTGCACTGGCTGGACAGTCGTCATATGAGTGGACCACCCTGCTACACCATACACTGATGTAAGAGTTCAGACATGTGCAGAGTATGAACAGGGGGCCGCTGTTTAGACTGAACATGTGTCTTACACACACACACACACACACACACACACACACACACACACACCATCAACACTGTCAATGGTTAAATAAACCACCCAGATCACAGCCCCCTCCCCTGTTACACTTACTTTCCATAACCCTTACGCACCGCCCTCCCACCCCCTCAATCCTCCCTCTCTTTCACTAACTCTCCCCTCACCACACTCCCCCTCTATTAAGTTTCATGCGTCTCTTCCCCCCGAGCTGAACAACACACACCAAAACAGGTCAGACTTATTCTTCTTTTCAGTGCTGTTGTGGGCGACTTTGTGATGTCTTGTGTCTGTGTGTCACACACGTGTGCGAGCGCTGTTGTCGGTGAAGGGATCAAAACGAGTTCCTTGTTTTCACAGTGTAAAATGTGCATGTGTGCACAACCGTCTCACTCTGCCCAGTTGCTAAGTCCGTGCACTATTGTGTTGTGTTGCATTGTGAACCACAAAAACATGTGTAAGTACTTTGTTTTCAACCGTTCCTAATTACAAAGAAGAGCCATACCTACTTTATATTAGCCTTGCATGTCTTAACCCCTCAGGTGCTATACCAAGCCTTTGGTTAATTCATCTGCTTTTGTCATTTTTATAGATAATATCCAATTTAATATCAAATAATAAGATGATGCACTTTTGACTGTGTTTATCCTTGATTGACACTTTATCAGCATATTGTTAAATAACACATGCAGCAGATTAAAAGCATGATAATAACGCTTTATTGTGTTATTACATGATTTTCGGAGCAGCTTTCAGATGAAGTGTTTTATCATGTTATCATGTGGTGGAAGGGTTAAATTGTTTCATATGTTCCCCCCCCCCCCATCCAAATAGAAGAAAGAAAAAGCAGAAAATCGAACTTGATTTGATCAATTTTCCATCTCGTTAACCTCATCTCTGCTCCTGATGATCTCCCAGTCCCGTTAGTGATCAAACTTTTCCCTCTAGTTGTTTATAAAAGTCTTACTGTTTGCCATCTTGATTATATTATATTATATTGTAGTATTACAACATTCTGCCAACTTTAATTTAGTATTTCAGTATTGCATGCTGCTCTAAATGTTTTTTGTTTGTTTGTTTTTTTACAGTGCTAAGAAATGGTACTTACTCTCGCTGCGTCCATGTGGGGTCCTACCTATATAAAACCTCTGATGCTGTCAGCGCACAGCTCTGAATTAAGTGATTTACCAACTGTGTGTGGCTGGCTGCTGCTGTCTTCCTTACTGCCTGGGCCTCTTGCCTGCACTATGTGACCTGTAACGGCGACGCAGCAGAGTTAATTACTGCGGCCCCCACTCTGTCAAAAGGGTCAGACATGAATTATCACCTCTCATGCACCCTGCACAGAGCGGCGACACAGTTCTGCCCTGTCACTCATGTTGTTTAACCTGCACCAGAGGCCCCTCACTCACAGTTTGGAGTGACAGAAACAACTTTATAAGGCCAGGACCCACCCACATTTCTCTCTCACACACACATACACACATACACACATTCACACATTCACATGCATGCTAAAAAAGACAGTCATGGCTGCAGATTTCCAGGGCTTCCTGGTACATGTGATGCAGGAAGTGGGGGTATTTGTGGCAACCCGTTATCCCCTCAGATCAAAGGGGATCTGTGTCTAAGCCAGAGAGAGTGTACCTGCTCGGGGGTGAGGTCCACTGTCAACTCCTCTGGGACAATAGAAGACGGGTGGTCCAGTCTGGCGCTGGGGTGTTATCTCTCACCTTGACCTCATCCAGCCCAATTGTTTCTTCATCTGAAGCAGAATCTGTGTCTACGCGTCTACGCCATACGGCTTATCTGTTGTCGGCTGAGAGGGAATTCTGTAGACGCTGATAAAGCTGCTGGAAATTAAATATTCTAAAGTAATGTGCTGGTGATGAAAGGGTTTTGCTCTTGTGAGGCATATGCCGGCTGCTCTTTCATCTTCCCGTGTCATCTGTCTGTTTCAGAGAACTGGAAGGAAAACAGACCCTGGCTCTCCGGGACCTGCCTCCATGTCCTCCCGCTTTATCATTACCTCTCTCAATCTGGCCGCTGTTTACCTGTAGCTCTGCTCATATCGCTTTATGCACTTCTTTTTTTACTCGCTCCTGCTTTCGTTCTGACCCCATCATCTTAGAGTTATAGTTTATAGTATTTATTTTTCTTATATACCGGTATCACCTCTCCTCATTTGCTTTCTCGACCCCCCCCCCTCAAATCATTTAAACTTAGCCAGAGTCTTTAGTTGCAGCGCAGTATGTGGTCCAACCTTTTTGTACAGCAGGATGAGGACGGTCGAATTGGCATGGGGGGGCCTGGACAAGGCGGGGGACTGGGTGGAATGAAAGGCGGACGGGGACAGCGGAGGTCCAACAAGATGAGTGACAGTCAGGAGGGGAAGATCAAGCTGGCCTTCTTTGTCGCCATCGTTGGTGTGACCCTGACGGTTTTGGGCATGGGGACAGAGTTTTGGGTGGTGCTGGCCCAACCAAAGAACTTCAGTGGCAACCAGACCTGCCAGATGGTCCACTATGGCCTGTGGAAGGGCTGCATCCGCACCCTATGGGTGGCTGACATAGACCCAGATAGGACAAGCTGTGGTCCTGCTGAACTACCTGGAGGTGAGACCCCTGGTCGGTGATTGTCTGTGTGTGTGCGTGGGTTTGGGGAATGTGTCTGTGTTTGATTCCCGGACTGTATCCTCATGTCTGCTTCGCTTCAAACTGACTTGGCCGACCATGCAAGTCCACCGTCAGTACGAACGTGTAATGTAGAGGCTGTTGTTGACATTATTAAGATACAAATCTGTCGCGCTGATGTGAAACCAATGGGAGCAGTCATAACAGTATGGTATACAATGTGGGAAAATGTTTACATCTTTTGTCTGAACCCATAACGGATGAAGTGACACCGTCGTCTTAGGTTTCAATAAAAATAATTTGCACCTCCGCAGCAGAATAATAATTCACTTACATATGTACATCTGATACATGTGTGACTGATGAAGGGATATACAGAGGCTAGTTGTGTTGGTGATGCTGCCTGCATACGTACATACATATGTATCTAGGTCAGACAACAGATAATGTGCAAATTAGGGAAACAGATATGGTGGAATAAAACAGCACATCCTGCACTTTTTACTACGCAGAGCTACAAGCAGGTATATCTAGCAATATACAATATTATCTATGTGAATGATTCCAATGTCAGCGTGATGAAACATCATGTATGGTAAGGTTAACGTAATCATCTCCTGTTGAACACACAGTACAAACAGGCAATAAGAAGGGGAAGGCCGCAGGTTTATTGTGTTGATGAACATCCATGGTTAGAATTGTGACAGTTCTCTGCTGGAAGGACTTTATTCAACTTGACTGTGGTTAGGTTGCTCCCCAGTGTCCATTATCAGCACAATGACCTACTTCAGTCTGAAAAACCAGTCCTGAGCCAGAGGAGGCAGGTAGAGGAAGACAGAGGTAGGCATTGAAGAGCATGGCAGGGTGTATTACATATACATATACTGTGTGTGTGTGTGTGTATATACTGTGCATATCAGAATCAGAATCAGAATCAGATATACTTTATTAATCCCTTGCGGGAAATTCTTTTTAAGCAGTGCCCAGTTTACAGAGAAAAGTCAGTTGAATAAGGAATAAAATAAAATAAAATAAAATAAAATAAAATAAAATAAAATAAAATAAAATAAAATAAAATAAAATAAAATAAAATAAAATAAAATAAAATAAAATAAAATAAAATAAAATAAAATAAGAGCCAGAGGAGGCAGGTAGAGGAAGACAGAGGTAGGCATTGAAGAGCATGGCAGGGTGTATTACATATACGTATACTGTGTGTGTGTGTGTGTGTGTGTGTATATATACTGTGCATATATATATATATACATATATATATATACACTCACCTTGAATGATGATGGATGAATGAATTGTCTGTCAAACCTCTTGCATCTATGGCTGCTTCATGCAGACCTTCATTGACTGTGTGTCCAATGCAGCCAGGTCTGTTGACATGTGAGTGCAGCCAGTATGCTTCTGACAATCTTCTCCCACACTGTTTGGCTCACGCTGCCTGTCGCAGATGGCCGTGGGCTATGTTTGGAGATAAACAACAGTTTTTGTTTTTTTTTTGCTTTTGTTTTTTTTTTGCCATTCCTGCTTCTCCGTTTCTCATCCCTGTCCACGTGCGGCCCGCTGATGCCGTGCCCGTCATGTCGAGATCAGCCATCCATCTTCGCCTTCGCCCGCTAGACGAACATGACAGCTCAATAATTAGAGCCTCGGCAGTGATAGCGAGAGCAAAACCAGACGGCTGTGATAGCGTAATGTGTTAAAAGAAAAAAAACAACAACAGTAGGCTGATAAAGCGCCTCAGAGAGAACATATTTGTGTGCCAATGAAATGTGTGAGAAATATGTGTGTGTGTGTCCACGCATGTGGTCATCTGGCTTGTGAAGCCAAGTGGAATCTGACTGGTTCACAGTTTTTTGTTTAAATATAGAGAGGGGGACTCGAGGAAGAGGGACAGAGGGACAGAGGGACAGAGGGACAGAGGGACAGAGCAGACCGAGACTGAGGGAGAGTGTGTTTAATGCAGTATTCAACAAGCCCTCTGTTTCCTCCCCCTCTCCCTCATCTCCTTCACCTCCTTCTCCATCAGTGGCTTCTCTCTCTCTCTCTCCCTCTCCCCTCTTCACTCACCACCCCTCCATCTGCCCCAAACCCAATCCTCCCTTCCCATCCCATCCCACTCTCTGAGCTTCTACCCTTATTTCCTGCACCTCCATCATTTGGTCAGCCTGCATATCCTCTTCCCCCTCTCTCAGTCCACCATTCTTTACCTCCATCTGCCCCCTCTCCCCGTCTCCCCGTCTCCCTGTCTGCCTTTCCCTGCCTGTCTTCCACTCTGCCCTTAGTCTTTTGCTGTCTCTCACCCTCTCTGGCAGCACCATATGTGCGGTGCTGGGTGGTGTGTGTGTGTGTGTGTTTGTGTGTGCATGTGTGTAGCAGTGTGTGTCTCTGGGTATTCCAACTAATGCTCGACACTTGGATATAAATAGGAATTATGCCCAGAAGGACAGAGTGCATGGATGCATGGGAGGCACATCGCACAAGACCAGAAGCCATCGAGAGAGAGAGAGAGAGAGAAACAGAGTGAGAGAGAGAGTGTGTGTAGAGCTCTTTGTCTGATCTTTTGTTTTTTTTTAATCCACAGAATCCAACTGCACCTATTTCAAATTCTTCACCTCTGGGGAGAACGCAGTCATGTTCAAGAAGACGACAAACAAAAGTGAGAATCACACCTTCCCCCCTGTACACAAACGAACAGTTACACAGCAGCTGCTACAGATATACAAGATGTTCAGTGCTGCATTCGCAGGCCCATACTGGTTGTGTTTGCATGTTTGAGTCCATTAACCTCTGTTGCACAGCAAAGCCATCAGCTATCAGACGGATTCATGTGTTTACCTTGAGTCCGATTGGGGAGCCAATGGTTTGGCCGCAGTGTGAAGTTCAGCTGGCTGAGCCATGATGCCACTGATAGTCACAGTAAACATGTAGTCATCTTTAACAACTGTTTTGGAAACATCCTTGCTGATGCATTCAAGGAACGTCTGACACTGGACATACTCTCAGGCCAGTTTATTAGGTAGACCTGGCTGAAGCTGTTTAGTTTTGTTGAAACCACTTAGGTGGTGTTTATATTTTATGGTCTATACTTAATGGCTACAGCTTTTGGCGATGCGCTTTGTGTGTTATACAGAATTGTGTCTTTTCTGGTGGTAGAAAACTTCCTGGCAAACTTTCAGTCTGGGCTCCAGTCGTCTGATTTTGCTTAATTAACAAACAAAACAAATTCACAATAGCTGACTTTGCTGTCTTGCTGCGTAGACACCAGCTTTAGCTGCAGCGACTGCCACTCAATCTTGTACATTATTCATGTGGCTCTGCTCTCCTGTACAGATCTGAACCTTGCAGCGGCCATCTTGGCTCTGTTGAGTCTGACCATGATGGTCACGGGCTCCATCTGCATTGCCATGTCCCTGAGCAAAGGAGTGCACTTCTTTCTCAAGCCAGCCTCCTTCTGTTTTATCCTATCAGGTGGGACAGGTTCACACTAAAGCAAGGCAACATAATATAATGTTAATATATTAGGCGTTAATATAAGGCATAATATAAGGCGTTATCAGGGAAGATGTTGATCATTGGGTCTTTATAGTCACTTGTTGCAGATTTAACTAAAAGGTCTATGTTGCACATTGTATTAAATGATCTCCTGTTGTTTTAATCCCATACCTCCTGCAGGTGTACTGGTCCTCCTGTCCATTCTGATATTCCACCAGTCTGTGCTGGCCTTGCTGTCCAGTGACCACTCCATACCGTTACACCATGAGCTGTCCTGGTCAGTGGCCTGTGTGGGCTCAGCGGGAGCCATTCTTATTTTTGGAGGTTTCCTCTTTATCATCCTCTCTCTTCCCTTTAACCCCTGGCAGAAATGCTTTCCACACAAGAACAGCACCACCTAGCACTCGAATCTTGAAAAACATATGTAATATTTTTCAGGCTGCTCTTGGCGTTTAGTGAACTTGAGAAGTCATCAGTGGTCTTAATCAGAGCTGTCTGCACATGAGGAAACCCCCCACCCCCCCCCCTTCCCACAGTCACAGTGTTTTTTTTTAGCAGTAACTTATATAGACTGTATCATTGATTATTTGATATGCTGAATCTGTTTAAAGCTACATAGTTTTTGAAACAGATTCTGTTTAGGCAGCTCTGAAGCCTTTAGTGCACATTTCAATCACATTTTTTTATTTTATACTTTGACTTCAGCCCTAAAAACCTAGAATCAACCAAACAACCAAACAACCAAACAAAGATCTAAACAGAGTGCTCAGCAAGTAAAACCAATTGGATTTTTCAGGCTGCTCTTGGCGTTTAGTGAACTTGAGAAGTCATCAGTGGTCTTAATCAGAGCTGTCAGCACATGAGGAACCCCCCCCCCACCCCCCCACAGTCACAGTGGTTTTTTTTAGCAGTAAACAGTTGGTAGTGTTGGTAGCGTATCAATAATATTCTGTGATTGCGTCTAAGAAAGTTTAAAAACTTTCTTAAGAAAGAAGAAGAAGCTTAGGTCATCATTATTTATTGCTCGCGTGTTTTACAATACTGGGTGAATGCTGCTTTGGTTGATGCTAAGCTAAGCTAAGATGACTGAGCACAACAATGAGAAGAGATTAAAATATCATTTTGTATATCAGACAATTGTATGGACTCATAATAATAAGCTCAACCCTGTATATAACATGAATGAGATATTTTTGGGGATGAATGAATGAAATTGTGAGTGAATTTTGTTAAGTTGCGTCAGGCAGTTTATTTACATTATGTATGCAGTAAGTATCTCTCCACAAAGAAATGCTATTTTAGAGAATAGTATATTTGTATTCATATATATCTGCAGAATGTGGTACTATGTCTGCTTTTCATTAAAGGGATGTGACGTAAAATAAGTGCCTCCCTTTTTGTTTGCTGGCATGACAAACTTGACTTTCACCCGTTTTCACCCCGTCAGTGTGACTCCTCACCATTCTGCCAAACATCTACCTCCCCAAACGTGCTCCTCTATAATTAGGTAGGAGCTCATTGCAATGCATTTCACTGCAAAGGATGGGAAACATTACCCTTGAATTTCAACTATGTACCCCCCGCTTATCCTCATACCTGTGTGCCATCTCCTCTCCTTCTCTACCCCCTCTACCCCTGACCTCAGCGCACCACTCGCCCTGCTGTCTGCCGAGAGAGTGAGGTCACTGTCCCGCCACCGCTCGGCCCCACACACACACAAACAACTGAACAAATCGGAGACGCTCCTATAACTCAGCCCACTGGGGATTCAAGTGGCATTCAGACGGTCATGTTTGCGTGCATGCTAACCTTCACGTGCACACACACACACGCGCGCACACACACACACACACTTTTCACTCCCAGTGGGCAGAAACTGAATCCACATGACACACTATACCAGATGTATATATAGCTGTTAATAGTTCTACTGAGACAAGTGACAAGTGGTGCTTGGGCAGTAGTTGCCTGTTTGTAAATGGAAATGAGTTTCCGAGAATTCTTGATAGAATTGATAGTGTGTGTGTGTGTGTGTGTGTATCTTAGATACTCAAGAGGAAATCCTCTGCTCTCTCTCTCTATTGATACAATTTTATAGCTTATAAGACAGATGTATACAAGACGACAGAGACAAACAGTGACGGGGAATGGTGGTGGTGTTGTGTAGTGAAATGGGTTTGCTTTGGCGGCCTCTGATTGTTCCTCCTCGTTTATTTAATCACTGTGACTCTATTTAGATTGCCAGGTATTATAATTGTAAGGATGGCTACTCCATATAACTAATCCTTACGGTAAAAGAGCACTGCTAGGAATCTCCAGCTGCTTGACAAGGAAGTAACACTGACTTTACACTGCTCTTACGATTCTACATTGTTTCTTGTGTCTTCCAGCTCGATCAGCTCTGGAAGCGTTCCCACATTCCTCCCCCCGCCAGTGATAATCCCTCTGGGGGCAAGTTAAATCTGCCCAGTGGGATGAAGTGACCGAACCAGACCTTTACAGTTCATTCAAAATCCTGTGTCAGAAAAAAAAAAAAAGTCCTTTGGAAGTGCAGGGGTCATAGAGGACAAGCACACTAAATTAACTTTTGGTTGCTCTTCTCATTATCCTGTTTGGCAAATTCCACCCATCTGGCACTATCCATATATTTGCAAATATTATGAGCCTATCCAAGAGACCTTGACTTCAAGTAACTTCGAAGAGCAATATTTACTCACAGCTGATAAATTGTCAGTGTTTTAGCCAAGTAAAAAATGTATAATTTTCCAGGTGCAGACCCAAAATTTAATTTTGCAGCATTTTCAGAGAGCGTTCTTAAATCATCTTCGGGAAACACGGCGCCATTTGCCCAGTCTGTACGTCACTATGGAAACGAAAAGGAAACAAAAGACAGCAGTCTGTGAATATTGTTGTTTTTTATAAACTTCGTGCAATACAGTGTTTAAGTTTATCACACATTTAGATAAACCATAATCATTTGTCTAGATATATCTATTCTCAACTACATACTATTCATATTGCCCACATAAATGCTATCTGTGTGCAGTTTTATCTTTTTTTTTTCTTTTACTCAAATGAAATCAAAGGAATGAAAAATCTGGAAGCATCTGGTCGTTGTTTTGTTTCTTCTTCATATAACGTAGCAGGTGTGTCCATGGTTTCAGCCTGGATCTGCAGTCACCCAGGACAGCTGAGAAGAGCGGGTGGCGTGTGGGGGGGAGGAGGGGGGGACCGAGATGTGTTTACATTCTCATCAACATAAACAGAAGACGTCAGAGTTCAGACTGAGGAGTCAGCATTCACGGGGGGAAGCACAGTGAAAAGGTTAACGGCAATGTGACAACGCAAGGGGAAACGCCGATCATGTGACCAAATTTGGGGAAGGGCGTGGCCAAGAGTGGCAAAGTAGGCTGGGGGATGAAACCCCGCAACAAGAGTCCAGGGAGGCACCAGGAATGAAACACGTCGTCCAAACCTGCCCTGCCCAAAATGCATAACCAGTTTGAACAGTGGTCCCGAAAACATAGCCGTAGACGTTACAAATCCACGCATGTGTAAATTACAATGTACAGGTTTTTTTTCAAAAGTTTTTTTTTTTTAATATAGTGTTTTTAAACCCTCTCACCCCACATATAGTACATATTCTATTTTTTGCCGCGGCAAATGGTGAGTTGCATGTGTCACTTTGGGACATGATTTAGTGTGTTTTTCTTTTTTCCTGCTCAGGCAGCAACCTCCACCCGATTCTGTACAAATGCATGATTCTGTATCTTTTCTGTTTCCTCCAGTCAGAGGTCTGTTAATGCCCATGAACAAACATCTTCAACACAACTATAGCTACAAGTACTACTGTTAACACTGATTAGAATGGAAATAAGTCGAACAGAGTCCTGCAGAAAAGTCAGACTCGTAATAAACAATGAAGCTGATCAGTTGTCCCAGTCACACGTTGTTGCATTTCTTTTAGTATCAATATTGGAAGACAATGTACAGTATTCACATCGGACTTCATGTTATAAATGACGTGTTACATATTATAGGGGTTAAAAAAATAATACAGGCTCACATTCTCCCACATATTGTGCACACTCATGCTTGACACTTTGACACAGTAACACACAGCTCACTGACTCCCAGTGAGCGTGCATGGAAGAAATTCACAGTAAAGGTTGTCAAGATCGTAAGGTGAAAAAAACAACAACAAAAAACAAACGTGAAAATTAAAATTTCATTCCATATCTATAGCGTTTTACAAATACAGCTAGCCCGTAATAACGCTAAGAATAATCACAACAACAATTTTACATTAGTGCTGATCTGGTTAAATTAGCAGTAATATTGCACAAAAAACAAAATAATGTGAGAAACAGTTTCATAATAGCCCAAGGTTAATTGCGTTTGATCGTTAACAAAATAAATCCTTTCTAGCACAATAAAATATCAAAATAGCTTTTTTTGTGTGAAAGTTCATTGTTGTTGTTATTATCACTCTGTTATTACTCCTCCTCTGTTTGCTCTCAAATAGAGTGAGTAGACTAAATAACAGTGAACATGGAGGGAGGGTTATACCTGTCTGTCTGTCTGTCTGTCTGTCTGTCTCTCTTCCTCCTTGATTAAACCTCACAAACACAGTGGTACGCACTCTCTGTCCCTTTACACTACTACCCATTCTCACTCTCTCCCTTCCTCCCTCTCTCATAACCTCTCTCTACACAGGTGTTGTCTTCCTATTGAGGGTGTTAGAGTTGCTCTCCCTGTCTCCCTTCAGCCTGTCCAGGGTCCCCATCCCTCGCTCCCTGTCTACTGTGGATGAGGTGAAGGGCGGAGGGCCGGAGCCCACAGAGTTGGGCATCTGCGCGTTTGAGTTGGAAGAATTGGAGGGGTTGTGGGACTTAAGCGAGGGAAGTGTACCACTCATCATCACACCCCCTCCACCCCCGTCCTTTGGGAAGCAGTTGTGGAGCTGGTAGAGCGTGGCTCTGTCTACCGTTCCATACATGGGCGGCAATCCCCCCAGTTTGGGGTCACGGGACAACGTGTAGAGGGAGATGTCGCCTCCAGCCAGGGCCGTGTGGGAGCGAGAGTGGGGGTTCGGTAAGGTGGACACTGAGATTGGGCCCTGGGAAAGCAGTGCGGATGGGGGCAGGCCAAAGTTCTTGCCGCCACCTCCCCCTACAGGTGATGGGTCACGGGACCGAGACGGGTCGGTGGAACGGGATGAGGAGCGGGATCGGCGGCGGAAGCGGTAGCTGGGCAAACGTAACATGGCATGTGTGGTGCTCTTAAAAATGTCGGTGCGCGAGCGGCAGCGTAGCTCCTTGTTCTTCTCAATGTAGATGTTGACGGCCAGCACCCCAACCATCTCTGCCATGATGAAGGACAGGCCTCCAAAGTAAAAGGACCAACCATAGGAGTACTGCCACTTCTTATCCTCGTCCTTCTTGGGGGAGATATCTCCCAGTGCAGCCGAGATGTACACGATCACACCAATTATGTTACTCAGACCTGTAAAGTACAAAGAAATACAGTATTTAAAAAAGTGCTGAATACACGCAGAAGGAGAACTTTGAATACTTGTATGCCAGTACTAATAATTTGTAACATTCTCTGTAAGGACGACTGGCACAAGGGGATGTAAAAGTAAAAGCACTGATTAACTGACCAAAATATTATAAACCAAACCATGAAACATTAAACCTGCTTAAAGTCATATTTCAGATCAACATTCATTCATGCAGACAAACCTACACAATATATATATATGTGTGTGTGTGTGTGTGCAGATACACATACCTGCAGCCACAAAAAGGATTCCAGCCCCTAGGATGATGTTTCTCTTGCTCTTATAGAAACGACTAGCAGCGATGCACACGCCTCCCATTAGCAGCAGGATGGCACTGAGGATGGGGAAGATGTTGGAAGCCCTGACTACCCCTTAACAGAGGAAAGAACCATGGTAAACATCATAAGACCAAGTAAAGGGAGTCTACATATTGAACATATACAAAACATGAAAAGTGACCTCTGACCTCAAAATGTTGTAAATGTCTGAACATTATGTGTATATTCTTACTAACTAAATATTAAAAATATACTCACAGCACAGCAAAGGATTTAATTACTTGTTTTTAGGCACATGGTTGAATCAAAGTCTCCCCATGTGGCCTTCGGCCAACAATGTGCACACATTCACACGTGAATACACACATACATATACTGTATACACACATTACCACTCTTCTCTCATCTAGGACAACTAGGCCATGGGAGAGAAAATGCCACCTAAATGCCAGCAAAATGTCTCTGCAACATTGTAGGCAGAACACACTCTTTGGCGTGTGCACACATGTAGAATATCAGTGAGCACAGAAACATTACCGCAGGGCAGATCAGCCATGTTTTTCTGAACACATTTACATATGGTTGTTTCTTGCTGACGTTATTTGTCTGAAGAATGGGCAACAAAAACACCAAGCTTAACTGGCATGGTCTTTTCATTTCTTTTCTTTTAGCTAAAGCGTCCATCTCCTGGATCATCCAAGCCTGCTAATGCGTGAATCATTGACTTACGTAGGACGTACTCTGCCCCATCGTGGTCAAAGTCCGCGTCCTCTGGGAAATGGTTGATCTGGGAACACACGCCTCTCTTCACTCCTGAGATATCAGAAGGTAAACAGCAGTGAATAGAGATTTAGAGGGTTAGTCAATCCAAATATATGTGCCCAGCAAAGAATTCCAACATACTGATAAAGAACATCATACAGGATCATGGTTCTTGGAGGAAACGCATGTTCGTATCATCACATCCATATAATACGCACTCACAGAACAACATACACGTCTACAGGCAGACAGGTAAATACCCGCTGGTGTCTTGCATGTAGACAGACAGACGAACGGAGGGATGCACGCACGATGATGATGACAGCACGCCACTGTTGCTGACGGATGGATTGTGAGAGATGGAGTGATGTAATTAAGGGACACAGACGGAGGGAGAAATGGACAGATGTGGGATGAGATGGTCTCTTTCTCACTGCTCTAACATTTCCACAGGTCTGTAAGGAAATAGATGGAGGTTCAAATGGGTGGGGCTCACACATTCAATACATTTCCTCAGGTGTCTTAAAGCACATATTGAATGTGAATGTCAGTATGTTGTCGTAACATGTTCATCTGTGAGGAAACTGGTAATGTCACGAGTCAGATCATTACAAGTAGTGAGTTATTATTATTTCCTTGACCGACTTGGATGAAAGCTATGACATTCAGCAAACCTGCAGAGGCACGAGAGAGGAGGCGAGGGCACATCTCACCACACCCACCCACACGCATAAATCTTTTACATCTAACATGTCCTGCATTTCTACTCCAGCTGCACCTCACTGCATCGATGACCTTCATACTTGACCTCTAAGCTGTGCCAAGACACTGCCGTCTTTACTGCACCACAGCGTGGGAGGAAAGACGGAGAGAGAGCTCCAACAAGAGGCGAAGAAGAGGGGAGACCAACGAGAGATGAAGCGCAATGTTGTGCAGGAGTGAGGCCGAGGAAGAGCGAGTGGAGAAAATGAGTGAGGCGACGGAGGGAGTGAGCGGGGGTGCACTGCAGTGGAGCTGCAAGGGCTAGAGCTTATCTCTAATTGGCTGCTTTGCTATCAGGAAGCTCGGAGATGAGGACAAATTAGTTTCATACAATAACCAAGTTCAGGAAGAGCTTTGAATGGTTTATAAGCAGAGAGAAGAACCTCGGTTTCCATGTGAGACAAAGACACAGATTTCTTCAGTGCAGCCTTTAAATGTTCAGTGTCAGCCAGTCAGTCCAGTGTATAATGAATTGGCAGCTTGTGCGTCAGTGACAAACTAAAGAGAGAGAAGGCTACAGCCAGTTCTTTATCTTCTGCCACATGGCCTGAGAAGTTGATGGGTGTTGGGGTGAATGTTGGTTTTCTGTTTCATTGCTTGAATTAAACAATAAATAAATTAAACAATAAAGTCTCGCATGAAGACAGTGTGTCCTGGTATTGTTCTCTGCAGCTGTGTGCATTTATCACAATACAAGACTTTATGCCTATAATGCTTTTTGGTTTTTTTTGACTTTTAGGACGTTTTTTTGAAAAATTTAATTCTTTGACAAAATTTTTGACCCCCATACTATACCATATCGTTTTTTCAATGTTTTGGACATTTTTCAAGAAAAAAATCGACATTTTATTATACTATGACGGGGTTTTCAATGTTTCGGACTTTTTAAAAAAAATTAAATTTTTTGACAAAATTTTCGATGCCTTACAATACAATAGAATGTTTTGGACATTTTGAATGTTTTTTGAAAAATTTCATGTTTTGACAAAGTTTTCGACGGCATACTAAAGTATATCATTTTGGACGTTTTCTGACTTTTGTTGAAAAAAATAATTTTTCGACAAAATTTTTGAGAAAAATTTCATTTTTGGACAAAATTTTCAATGCTTTACTATACCATGACGTTTTTTTGACATTTTGGACCTTTTTCAAAAATTTTCATTTTTTGACAAAATGTTTTGACACCTTGGTACACCATAACGTTTTTTCCAACGTTTTGGACATTTTTCAAGAAAAAAATCGACGTTTTATTATACTATGACGGGGTTTTCAATGTTTCGGGCTTTTAAAAAAAATTAATTTTTTGACAAAATTTTCGATGCCTTACAATACAATAGAATGTTTTGGACATTTTGAATGTTTTTTGAAAAATTTCATGTTTTGACAAAGTTTTCGACGGCATACTAAAGTATAACATTTTGGACGTTTTCTGACTTTTGTTGAAAAAAATCATTTTTCGACAAAATTTTTGACGCCTTAATATACTTATGTAGTTTTTTCAGCGTTTTGGACATTTTAAAAAAAAACCCTAATTTTTCGACAAAATTTTTGACGCCTTACTATACCATGATGTTTTTCGATGTTTCTGACGTTTTTCGAAAATTTTCATTTTTGGACAAAATTTTTGAAGTCTTAATATATTTATGTAGTTTTTTCAACGTATCAGACTTTTTTTGGAAAAATTTCATTTTTGGACAATATTTTTGACGTCTTACTATACCATGATGATTTTTTGAACGTTTGTGACAGTTTTTTTGGAAAAATGTAATTTTTTGACAAAGTTTCTGATGGCTTACTACGCCATGTAATTTTTTCGGCATTTCTGACGTTTTCTCGAAATTTCAGACATTTTTCAAAAAATCAATTTTTTGACTAATTTTTCAATGCCTGAATATACAATGATGTTTTTTGACTTTTAGGACGTTTTTCAAAAAATGTAATTCTTTGACAACATTTTCGACACCATACTGTATACCATGTTGTTTTTTCAATGTTTTTGGATGTTTTCTGAAAAATTTCAAGTTTTGACAAAATTTTCGACACCTTACTATACCATGATGTATCGTCAACATTTCTGACTTTTTTCAAACAAAATCATTTTTCAAATTTTTTTCGATACCTTTATACCATGTTTCAGACTTTTTTCAAAAAATTTCATTTTTTGACAAAATTTTCGACGTCTTACTATACAATATAATTTTTATGATGTTTCAAATGTTTTTTGAAAAATTTCATGTTTTGACAAAATTTTTGACAGCACACTAAACTATGATCTTTGGGACGTTTTCTGACTTTTTTGAAAAAAATAATTTTTTGACAAAACTTTTGATGCCTTCCTATACTTATGTTGTTTTTTCAACGTTTCGGACATTTTCGAAAAGTTTTTTTTGGACAAAATTTTTGGTGCCTTACTATACCATGTTTTTTTTGACGTTTCTGACGTTTTTCGGAAAAATTTCATTTTTTGACAAAATTTTTGAAGCCTTACTATACCATGACGTTTTTTCGACGTTGCAGACTTTTAAAAAAAATTTCAATTTTCCAAAAAAAAATCGACATATTATTATACCATGACGTTTTTTCAACGCTTTGGACGTTTTTCGAAAAAAATCATTTTTGCATAAACTTTTCTGACATTTTTCAATGCCATACTATACCATGACGTTTTTTTTTTGATATTTAGGACTTTTTTCAAAAAAACATTTTTTGTCAAAATTTTTGATGTCTTACTATACAGTATCCTTTTTTTGACATTTCGAATGTTTCTTGAAAAATGTCAAGTTTTGACAAAATTTTCTACGGCATACTAAAATATGACGTTTTCTGAGTAAAAAAAAAAAAAATTAGACGCCTTACTATACTTATGTAGTTTTTTCAACGTTTCGGACATTTTTCAAAAAATTTAATTTTTGGACAAAATTTTTGACACCATTTTTCAAGAAAAAAATTGACGTTTTATTATACTATGACGGGTTTTTCAATTTTTCGGACTTTTTAAAAAAAATTTAATTTTTTGCCAAATTTTTCACTGCCTTACAATACAATAAAATGTTTTGGACATTTTTAATGTTTTTTGAAATTTTTCATGTTTTGACAGTTTTCGACGGCATACTAAAGTATAACATTTTGGATGTTTTCTGACTTCTGTTGAAAAAAATCATTTTTTGACAAATTTTTTGACGCCTTACTATACCATGACGTTTTTTCGACGTTGCAGACTTTTTAAAAAAATTTCAATTTTCCAAAAAAAATTTCGACATATTATTATTATACCATGACGTTTTTTCAACGCTTTGGACGTTTTTTGAAAAATTTCATTTTTGGATACAATTTTTGACGCCTTACTATACCACGATGTTTTTTCAACTTTTATGACATTTTTCGAAAACTCAAATTTTTTGACAAAATTTTTTATATTTTGGATTTTTTTTCAAAAAAACATTTTTTGTCAAAATTTTTGATGTTTTACTATACCATATAATTTTTTTGACATTTCGAATGTTTCTTGAAAAATGTCATGTTTTGACAAATTTTCTACGGCATACTAAAATATGACGTTTTCTGAGTAAAAAAAAAAAAATTAGATGCCTTACTATACTTATGTTGTTTTTTCAACATTTCGGACATTTTTCAAAAAAATTAATTTTTGGACAAAATTTTTGACACCTTGCTACACCATAACCTTATTTCAATGTTTTGGACATTTTTCAAGAAAAAATTTTAATCATTTTTCAAGAAAAAATTTTAATCATTTTTCAATTTTTTTTCGATACCTTTATACCATGTTTCAGACTTTTTTCAAAAAATTTCATTTTTTTACAAAATTTTCGACGTCTTACTATACAATAAAATTTTTATGATGTTTCAAAAGTTTTTTGAAAAATTTCATGTTTTGACAAAATTTTTGACAGCATACTAAACTATGATGTTTTGGACGTTTTCTGACTTTTTTGAAAAAAATTATTTTTTGACAAAACTTTTGATGCCTTCCTATACTTATGTTGTTTTTTCAATGTTTCGGACATTTTCGAAAATTTTTTTTTTTTGGACAAAATTTTAGGTGCCCTACTATACCATGATTTTTTTTGACGTTTCTGACGTTTTTCGAAAAATTTCATTTTTTGACAAAATTTTTGAAGCCTTACTATACCATGACGTTTTTTCAACGTTGCAGACTTTTTAAAAAAATTTCAGTTTTCCAAAAAAAGTTCGACATATTATTATACCATGACGTTTTTTCAACACTTTGGACGTTTTTCGAAAAATTTCATTTTTGGATACAATTTTTGAAGCCTTACTACAACCACGATGTTTTTTCAACTTTTCTGACATTTTTCGAAAACTTAAATTTTTTGACAAAATTTTCAATGCCTTACTATACCATGACGTTTTTTTTAATATTTTGGCCTTTTTTATTAAAAAAAACCATTTTTTGTCAAAATTTTTGTTGTCTTACTATACAATATCATTTTTTTGACATTTCGAATGTTTCTTGAAAAATGTCATGTTTTGACAAAATTTTCTACGGCATACTAAAATATGACATTTTCTGAGTAAAAAAAAAATTTGACGCCTTACTATACTTATGTAGTTTTTTCAACGTTTTGGACATTTTTCAAAAAAATTAATTTTTGGACAAAATTTTTGACGCCTTACTATACCATGATGTTTTTTCGACGTTGCAGACTTTTTAAAAAAAATTCAATTTTCCAAAAAAATTTCGACATATTATTATACCATGACGTTTTTTCAACGCTTTGGACGGTTTTTGAAAAATTTCATTTTTGGATACAATTTTTGACGCCTTACTATACCACGATGTTTTTTCAACTTTTCTGACATTTTTCGAAAACTCAAATTTTTTGACAAAATTTTCAATGCCTTTTTTTGAAGCGTTACTATACCATGATGAAATTTTAATAGAATATAATGTTTTCTGGTCATTTTTGACACAGACACACACAACCAGAAAAGGCAGGAAAGCTTAGTGTGTGGGATGTTGTCAGTGAAATCACTATGTTGTATGAGCATTCCTCTTCAGCTTGTCTTTTCAGTTGATTCATTGTAGATTTGATGCATTTTCACACAAGCTTCCTGCAGACTCAGCATTCACACTGTTTCTTCTTCAAGAAATGCACTTTTCTAGTTATGCACTGTATTTTATGTACGTATGTTGCAGCCATTCATTTCGTCTATCAATAAAGCAAGAATATTTCGTAATGGACTATTATTTCATCTATAGTACAAGACAAAAGGCTGAAATGATATGAGACCACAGCTGTAGTGCCCTATGTTATTCTGCACTGCAGTTTCTAAATTAAAATAAGCAGCCTCAACCAATGTGCATCCCCATCACTCTAGAACCCAACAACAGACCCAAAATGTCTCCCACTGCTTCTTCTCTACCTTCCAGGCAGCATATCCTCCACAGTCCAGAGTGAGTGAGTGCCCCAGGATCCTTCTTGTCCTTGTTGTGGGGGTCATCCTGGGTGACATTGGCTGTGCTGTTGCAGATGAGGGCACGGGAATACAGCCAGTAGTCCGTCCCTATTGCCACCGTCATCAGGCCGAAGGCAGCGAATGCCCCCACGGTGGTGAGAAGGATCTGGATCCCCTTCTCACACACCATGCCTTCAGAGAGAAACAGAGGGAAGGGGAGGAAAGAAGAACATGAGTGTGTTTGCAATCACAAACAAAGTGTAGTTTATTGAAACAGACAGTCAATGTGCAGGTGAGATGATGAGGGTCAGAAAAAGATGAGGGGCAGCACTTGGAGGGAGAGGAGGATGCAGAGAGAAAAGATAAGTGTTACGAGCAGGCGGATGTGGGAGGTGGGTAAGTGGGTCTATGATGTGTCCTTGGAGGAGAGTCAGTGGATGACTCTGCTGACTCTGCTTAACAAGACAGAATTGATGTGGAACACAACAGATCACACCCTCCCAATCTCTGCCTACTCCATATTCATGACCCTCAGAATCAGAAGGGCTGGAGATGAATACAAAACAACAAAACACACATATACACACAAAGCAGCCCTAACATGAGAACACCTTGTGTCTATTAAAGTCTGTAAGGGCAAGGTTATGTGCATGCACACTCCCAGAAATCACATCATTCAGTTCACCTTTATCCATCAGGTCTCAGTTGCTGTAAATTTACCTACAATTACAGCTATAGATATTTTCTGGTTTACAGACATAAACAGAGTTTTCAACAGACAATCAAGAGAAAGCGAGACTTTACCTGACGGCGAGTTTCTATCCTTCGACTCAATTTTGAAATCTTTCTTTTCCTCGTCAGTGAAGAACGTGCTGCCCCCTCAATCCGGACAGCATCCATCGACTGTTCTCACCTGCCCCCCTCTCTCCTTCTTGCGCCCCTTCTCTCTGGCTTGCCTCTTCCTGTTTTCTCTCTCCCGCTCTTATTTTGTCTCAGTGGAAAGGTGGTGCCAGCGGAAGCGGTGGCTTGAAAGGCTGTCACGCTCTCTGTCCCTCCGCTGTTAGCAGGAAGTTTGAACCAGACATCCCTCGGTCACTGTGCTGCAGCTGCAGAGCAAGTGAAGCAAAAGAAGTGGTTTATTTATCCAGCGTACCAGACATTTCATTTGCATCTGAAATGTGGAAAAATGTCAAGATAAAATGTGATGATATTTGTGATGATCGTGATTATCGTTTATTTTTTAATGCAATTTGGTGCATTTTCAAATGCAAAGATTTTTGCCGTTGCTTTAACCTACTGTGGTCCGACACACAAACGAGAGAGTGAACTCCTCTCATTGTACCAACATTGTCCAGCTTGTCCAACTAAATGTCCAGACCCTGAAAGTATTTACCTTACTGTCCCATGTCCCCATCAGGACTGAGCTGTTGGCTGATATTTTATGTCATTTTCAGATATGCTAATGTTTTTTGCTTTAGGGACAAACCCGGACCTTGGTATGTCAACAACTACTGAACAGAACCAACATAGGCACAGCGAATAATATTATCCACAGCAGATCATAATAACTTTGGTCATCGCTTGACTTTTTGTTTCCACCAGCGGGACTTTTATCTTTGTGGTTTGAATGGATTACAGTAACATTCGCAACATAAATTCTCTTCATCAAAAGTTCAACATTAGAATATATCAGATATTTAACGTATAAACTAATACCAAAAACAAGACCGCCCGTCAGAGTGAATCCATATTGTTGTTGCATTAAAGCTGAGAGAGTAATTACAGTAGTGAGATTAGGCGACGACAAGCTGATGACAGAATGACTCCAGAGCGAGTTGTGCTGCATCTAGTCTGAATAAGAGGAGCAAGAGGGGGAGGTAGAGAGGACCAACCCGACACTGTTACCATAGCAACATTGAATTCCAAAGTCTGGATCAGCATAGAGCGAGTGGGGGGGCAGGAACGAGAGATAGAGGGAGAAAGAGGCAGAGAGAGAGAGAGAGAGCAAAGCAGAGAGAGGACAGAGGAGAGAGAATAGAGATGTGAAAGAGAGAGAGAGGCAGAAATGAGGGGAAACATTTCAAGTCACTAGCGTGAACACTGACTCTGATAGTAACCACAGACACACAGTGCGCTAATGCTCCATCAATAGATTTGTGTGTGACCACTGCGACACAGATGCTCCCAGACACACACATGCTTTACCCATTCACAGATATACATGAACGGTCTCAGTCTCTTTATCTGAATAAATATAGATAAAGCAGCACCTATTATATAAAAACAAAAAAAATAACATTATTTAGCAGACATAATGTGATGCAGCCATGTCTCTTAATATTTCATGATGCAATATGGCACCGTGATCAAAATAGGTTACATCCTCGGATTGTGAGACCCCAAACCAGACAGATGACAATGAGTTGTGTGTGTTTTATGTACGTGTTGTTGTGTACAGTTTCGGAGGAAGGGTCAAGTCCAATCTTAGGTAATCCCAGTAATGTCCCCCCTGAGCTCAGCCCCTCTCAGTTAGGCACTTAGCCATGTATCTCTACAGTCAGCTTCCTTATTATGTAAACTGTCAAATGACACCATCACAGAGCAGCTTATTTATACACTGTGGAGTCATGTGTGCAGGGAAACAAGTGTGATTATGCATATGTGTGTGTGTGTGTGTGTGTGTGTAGGTGACCTTCCAACCCTATCAACATACTGCCTCTCCCTGAGGAAAATATATGTCCAGAAGGGATTACATTATCTCCAAAGCCTAAAAATACAGTATCTAGTGTGTGAATGTGTGTGAGAGTGCGGTGTTTGACTTTAGTAGTTAATTAATGACCTTAAAAATAACACATGATGTTATTCCCCATAGCAAAGACTCCTCTGTGTAAGAGATCGCAATTGTCATTTAATTATCGGTAATTTCTATTTTCCACCAATAATTAACAGAGAGGGAATGAATGGACCGAGAGCACCAAGAAAAGAATGGGAAGAACAAAAAGTGAAAGTTTAATGGTTAGAGGGAAAGAATTCACCTGGCAATGTTACTTTGATAAAATGCCAGAACACAGAATTTCCTGGTGGGTCGAAAATGACTAGCATGGACAAAAATGGCAAAAAATAAAATAAAACTCATAAACTGTCATGAAAATGCACTGAAATGACATAAATAAGCATAAATTCACCAGACCTAGTGCTATTATGTTGATAAATTGCTGGTAAACATAACTTCCTGGTTGGTTGAAAAAAGCCACGAAACACAGACCTGCGATATAATGAACAGGGCCAAATAAAAAATCCTAAAATGTCATGGAAAGCACTGCAGTGCCACCAAATAGCATGAATTCACCAGGCTTAGCAGTGTTACCTTGATAAAATGCCAGAAAACATAATTTCCTGGTAGATCTGCAAAAGGTGAAAGATAAAATGTCATGAAAATGCACTGGTGTATAATACTAGCAAGGGTGAGGGGTCAGATGGCCAAAACTGTTATTGCAATAAAATGAAGCGGAACATAATGTTCAGATCATCAATACAGTAATTTTCATAAATCCCTACAAACAAAGCACATTTGGCTCAAGTGTTTAAACAGTTTGTGTATTTTCAGATTCAGAACAAACCTTGATTTCTTTTTAAAGGACATATTTCCCTTTGCCATAATGCAGAGCTTTCCAGAGCAAACTTAGGCTGATGCTGTTGTGTTTATAGTGGGTTTGCAGCACTCAGAGGACGCTGGACCAGCCAGAGGCCAATTAGCTGCAGCAGGATGTACTGCAGCAACAAAGACCTAAGAGCACAGCTTTGGGAGCTAGCTGCTGCAGGAACCGTTCCAGGATCAGGCCCTTGCTTGTCATAGAACCCAAGTTTGTAATCAGATCTACCGGTATGACTCACCCCAAGCATGACAGAACACTTCACTTGCATAAAGGATAAGCACACCCACTGAGATGTGGCTCCAATAATGCAGCCATAAATCACACAGGAGTTTTACACTTTGTAGCAGCTGCCTCCATTAGCTATTCAATGCATAAATCAACTACCAAACTGCTTGTTGAATAAATGATGAGATCTGTTATATGTTTCCCACCACATTTAAGCCCTGTGAGGCAAACCATGATTTGTGAATATGGGCTATACAAATAAAATGTGATTGACTGATTGATTGAAAAGGCAGTGGATCCTGTGTGGGCATCACTGTGTGAGAATCACTTCAGTGTGGATACACTGCAAAAATCACGCACACACACACACTGTGACAGCCCCATGTCTCATCTCTAAATAAGCAATGCTGGAACTGTAGTTGGTGAAAATGACATAAGACATAATACTGATACCAAAATACAAACAAAACGCACCGGGTCTACTTTATGATGAGAGCTCCAAAAATAAACACACTGTGCTCTGTTCTGCTGGATGGCAGCAGTGAACATTAGGAAAACATGCCTAAATATTCAGGGCAGTGACCGAGATGATTTCCTCCCGTAATAAAGAGGCGAAGCTACGCCACCTGAGCTCACTGCTGACATCTTCCAAGACGCGCTCACATACGCATTCACACAGCCTCACGTGCACGCCAGGTGCACACACAGGTGCACAGAAAGAAGATCAACACGCAAAAAAAAAAAAAAAAGCCTTGGGCACGTAAGCACACGTGCAGGCTTAAACCCCCACAACTGTCACAATGATGACGAGAAGGTAATGAAATAGGTCATCTTTTGCAGGCACTTCAAAGGAGAGCTGAAATTACTATGAAGCTCACGTGAAGAGTCCACCTAACCGAGCTGATGATGAGCAGCATGTGAGGAAACTCACGGCGCTGCTTTTCAGATGCTTCATTAACTTGCATGAAACACTTCAAAACATCCCAGCTCTGGGTTAAATGTTGCATAGGTCACCGCCAAATGAGACACTAGTCAATTATAAATCTAATTGAAATGCTCAGTGGACTTGTAAACAATGCAGTGTGCTGACTCAGCAAGCACAGCCAGCCTGAATTTGCACTCATGTAGGTGGCAGGTTCATCCATCATAACCAAATACAATAAACGAACCTCACCTGTAGAGACCAGAAATGACTGAGCAGCTGTATTTTGAAGATGAGATCTATTGTGCGACGCTGAGGTATCTGTGACCGCCAAGAAAACTGCAGCAGAGCCATTGATCCTCTGTGCAGTAGCTAGCTACATGACAGATGTGATGATCATTGCAGAACTGCTACTCCTCCTCGGAGAGTAACGGAGATTGAGACAGAGCCCTGACGCCCAACCAGAGGCGGAGTGACGTTAGACTGAAAGAACGAGGCAAAACGAGTGGAAACGTTTCAGAAGTTGTTGATGTTGTTTCCAAATGATTTTGATTTGGACACTGAGACACAGCGAGTGCCAGTGTGGGATGAGCGCCAGCACTGACTGCACTGGGTCACCTTAGCGAGTGAGCAGCGGATCTGAGAGACAGCTGAGTTTTGACAGTAATGGGAAATCCTCATCAAAGCCACACACCCATCAAACGCACGGTGCGGGCGCTGTTTGGCACGTGGGAGGCAGAGTGGCAGCTGAGGGGCCGTCACCAACTGATGGCGCATGGCGGGGCCAACCACACCTCAACGGAGGCTTGAATGAGAGGTGGCTCAAAGACTTTTTCCATCACCGTTTGGACAGCATCCGACTTATTTAACACTGCATTGAACTGTGCAAACTACAGTTGAATGGATTAAACAAACTCCACGTGCTTACACTGCATCCACTAAATTGCATGAAACAGCAATTAATCCACTGCACATCCACTCACAGTTGCTTTTATAGTAGAAGTAGCACAAAAATTACTACGAAGCTGGGAGTCAACCACCCACTCCAATGAAACCTAATCGAAATATTCATCAGTTCAACGATAAACAATCGCCCACATGCAGTAAGACCAGAGTGGCTCTGCATTAAAACAGTAACCAATGCTGATGGCCATTTATGCTGGCGATGGAAACTGCCCCTCTATAATATGCAGCACCTAAACCAAACAGCTCAGCTCAGTGGGGAGAACACTGAGCTATAGCCACAAATGACCGCAACAGGCTATTTCACATTCACGCTCATGCTTCTCTGTGGGAACATTCATGCGGTGGTCTGCAGCCCCAGTGACAATAGGTGCGAGTCACTGCCACAGTGCAGAGACGTCCCCGAGTGCTGCAGTGCACACTCCTCTATAGCATCCTCACTTCAAGACGTGTCTGTCCACCTTCAGCCCAATCACGTGATCTGCGCTGAGACGTGAGCGACTGATGAAGGCAGCAAATCTGTGAGGACACAGAGCACAGGTTGACCAGTGAGAGGAGGCATCAGATAGCATGATGCACGAGGAACTGAGATGCTGGACCCTGCACTGTGAGGAGTTCAGCAGTGTGTGTGTGTGTGTGTGTGTGCAGACCACAGATAAGACACTGGGGCGCGTGCAACGCTCATGTAGGCTATAGTGATGCGGACTGCGGTGCATTCATGAACAGTCAGCCACACACACACACACACATCATCGCCCTGCCTGCAGAGGATGCGCGGTGGAAAATGGACGCCTGGCACCCAGCGGCCGCTTCCGCGCGCTGGGACACAGCTCGCACATAAAAACGCGCATCCACATCCACACAGAAAGAACTCCCGACTGCGGCGCGAGAGGCCATTTCCGCGCAACGAGAGCGCCAAACGTGCTATTTGCATAATGAAACTAATTATAGGCCCGTGCACAAATAGGTTGGGGGAGGGGGGGGCATGATCATTCAGTGTTGAATCAGCGCGGTGGGATTATTTATTATCTTATCATTATGGTTTGTCCCGGTCGCGTGAGTGTCGTGTTGTGTAAGTTCCAGGCAACACGAGAGAAATCAATGTCTGATGTGTGAAAATGAAGCGGACTCCAGCGCAGTGAGGCTGCAGAGTGAAGCCGACACTTTTGTGTTGATTGTGGTGTTGATGGAGGGGTGAAAAGGCGCGTGGAGGTAGGGTCTTACCTGCAGGCTCTCTCTCATCCCACAGAGTCGCAGCGCGTCGCGGAGGAGGAGGTGGAGGAGCGGGGGTGGAGGTGGAGAGGGGGCGGACGGCCGATGCGCTGGAGAGCCGCTCTATCCGGGCAAAAAGAAACAAACAGAAAACAAGAGGGGAGGGCGAGTCGGAAATGATACAACTAAGACGCGCGCGAGCGACGGAAGGCTCAGACCCTGCATCAATTCACCTCGGCCCGGTGGTGGAAGCGGCTGGCGCGTGCGTAACGTAACGGGGGGCTAATGGAGAGACACGTCACTGGACGCGGATTTGTCTACGGATGGATGTGGCCGCCGGTGCATGTGTGTGCGTACTCGGGGTGAGTGCGCCCCCCCCCCACACCACCACCCCGCCTCCTTCCTCCCCTCTCCTCCCCTCTCCTCCCTCCTCCTCCTCCCTGTCTGCTCCGGTATCTGTTTCTCCCGCACCGAGCTCGACACCAGCAACTTGTCGCATCCAACCCAAACTCCTCAGTGACGAGAGTGTTGACCCACCATGTCACACTGATCACCCGCGATGATGATTCCTGCTGCACTGTTGTGTTCTACAGACACCCCCCCCCCACACACACACACACACACACTCCGTCATCCCCGCCCCCTCCTCTCATATTGAGGAAACTGGTAGGATGTGCTTATTAGAGCGTGTGCAGGGCGCGCGAGGCTGTGCGTTTGTAAGTAGCCTATTAGCCATGGCCAGCTAATGTGTGTGTGTGTGTGTGTTTGTGTGACTCGATCGAGCGCGAGTGAGACACTTTCCGTCTGTGGTGATGACGATGAGGAGGAAGAAGATGATGGAGATGATGATGATGTTGATGATGGTGATGATGGCCGCGTTGGTAGTTCTGGGAAACAGAGAGAGAGAGAGAGAGAGAGAGAGAGAGAGAGAGAGAGAGAGAGAGAGAGAGAGAGAGAGAGAGAGAGAGAGAGTCATGAGGTCAGGCATCTACAGGTCAATATCTCTGTATGGATGTAAACAGTAGTAATTCAGCAGGAGCAGTAAGATAATTGCAGTAATTGATGATTATTGCCATCATTGTTCAGTAACATGACCTGGAGGTTGACTGATGTCTGATGATGTAGATGATGTCACTCATGGATCTATGAAAACAAAGCAGTGGCTGAGCTGCTGGTTGAACACAGCAGATCAGATGCACAAAACTGTGCAGACAAATGACCTTCAATAGCTTTAAAGTGGCTTTGCTGCCCAGTTCACCTCTCTCTCTCTCTCTCTCTCTCTCTCTGTCTCTCATTCACACGCACGCACACACGCACACACACACACAGGAGGGAGGGAGGGAGAGAGAGAGAGAGCTAATACAGAGTGACAGGTCTTTCATGCAGTAATGGTGATGTTGAAAAGAGAGATCCACTAAACCCAACTCACAACCACAATCACACGCGCCAACATACACAAAGTCGTACACACACACTATGACACAAACACAGACACACAAAAGAAAACAGAAAGGAGCAAGTGCACATAGAAGCCAGCATGCAGGCGCATGCATGCAAACGCGCACACACTCATACACGCACAGTCAAAAGCACATTGTTACAGAGAGGTGGCGACACAACGAAGACAAGTCACAATCTAATCTCAGTTGTTTACAGCAGTCAGACCTCATTCATCAGGAGAGATGCTCTCTCACACGACACACACATAAATACACACACACACACACACGCACACACACACACACACACACAGTCTCTCCATCCTAGAAGTCAGACAGCCAGATGCCAGAAGTGAGACAGATGTTTGATGTTTAGCTTCCTGATGTAAAACCTCTCACACTCACAAACTGGAAAGTTATGTCTTGTCAGCATTGTTGGTCTTAATTTGTCCACACAGGTTTTTGTTCACCTGCACAACTCCCTTCTTATTTCCTTTACTCTTTTCAGTGACGACACTGACTATTAAACTGAATTTTAATGCTGTGATTTAGATTCAGCCTGCTCATGATTAACTTTTTTTTTTTTAACCTTCATACATATGCAAACAAATGCAGCCATGCGCAGGCGCATGAACTTGTTAAACACACTGATCAATGGTTGCCCTCTGGCTGTGGTGGCTTGCCGTGACTGAGGAGAAACTCTGGTTAACACCCAGTGTAGTTGTTCCACAACGTGCTTGTCCCAAAATTCCACATTTGCAAGGTAAACGTGTTGACCATATTTAAAACACCCGTGGCACCGTTAAGGTGAATGTTTAAAAGTTAACTTTATTTTTCTCAGAGAAACGTGAGGAAATTGAGTAGCAGACAACAACACAGTGACCTTATTAAATTTCTACTGAATTATGAAGCTTTTCTTTTCCAAATCTGTTTACAGAGATATTCATGTGTAGGAAAACTAGGCTTTCTGCAGAACCAAGCGTAGCCACACCCTCTTCTATAATTGCACTGATGCAAAGAAAAAGCTGGAGGCTGAGAGGGAAAAACAAAGAGGTACAGCGATGAAAACGAAAACAACCACTGCAGCACAGGAGGCAACAAATGATTGTTGAATGGTTTTGAACATTCAAAAACAAAGCCATGTGTGAAAGAACAAATCAAAAGAACTAAATGCCGACCAGCTCTCAACAGTCACACCGGTCAACAGTTGTCGAAAGGTTAGAGAGGTGGACTTTTAACTAGAAAGTTAAGATGCTTCATGGATCGAAAAAAAAAATCAATAAAGAGAAAAACATTGATCTTCTTCAAAAGCTGCGTCTGAAGTGCCCTTAACAAAGGCACTTGATCCCCTACAGCAGAAACCAACAGCAGGAGGCTGCAGTCACACTCGGCTTCACCTCAGTATACATTTATGCAAATGCATCAACAAAAAGCAGGCTGGTATCCATGATTAACTAACAGAGATGATATTTCAAAGAGCTCGTTACACTTTTAACGCCACACGTCATCTGGAGTGTGTTTCCCTCTCTTAAGCATCACAGTGATAATGAAATCCAGCCATTATACAATGATACTTGTATTTCTCATTACAGAGATGTGTCATATTTACATATCCCTATGCATGATGTGCCTTCAAAAACAAAATCTAAATATTCTAAGTTCATATGCCACTGTTGTTGACATGCAGGTCCTTCTTTTCTTTTGAACATATGCAAATTCTTATTGTTCTACACAGCTTAATCTGTATGAACAAAATGAAATCTGAAAACCTACATTAAGCTCTACAAAACACCATAATATCAGTCCATTTGGCTGAAATGCAGTTTTAACATGTTGCAGGCTGCTACCTTGTGGTCTCGGAAGGAAATGCTACCATTTAGAGAGCTGAAATATGGAAGAGCCAGTTTATCTTAACAGGAACAAAATAAATGCCTTCATACCTTCACCGATAGATCCACTGATTTCAGTTAAAGATCCCTTATTTATAAATAGTACAACAACATGTAATTCATGGTTTATAATACATTATGATGTAAAGGAACTGCAAGTAGGTTTAATGACATTTTTATGATTTATAGCTGTGATTATGACTAAACCATTGTTGTATTGTCATTAGCATGACCTATTCCCGCCTCTGGGTGCCAACAGGATGAGTTATAGTCACCGACAAATAATTAAATTAGAACACAAGCAGTTCTGTTTATTATAACATTATTGTGTGTTTTATACTATTTATTAAGTGTTTATATCCTGTATCCAAGTGTCCAACAGAGTCATTGTTGCCAACAAGAAATCAAGGCCTAATACTCACTGACAAAACGTAAGTATGCTCATGTCCTCTACAAATATATGGCACCATGCACACTCACACACATGACAACCAAATATGTTGGAATAAAGTAGTTGCCTCTATTAAATGCCAGAGAACCTGTACTTCAAAAACAGTGGTATTGTCCTTTAAACAGTTAGTGCAAATGTAACGTATACCTTCACCTTCTTTTCCAGATATATATATATATATGTATATGTAATCAACATTGGAAGTTTAAAGCACTCTGTAAAAACACATGTCTCTGTTGTACGCAGCGTCTCACATTCGAAGAACATCCACCTCAGACAGCAGCTCCAGTGGTGAACTTGACCCACAGCTGGTCCAGGGTCAGCACAGAAGTGTGGCCAGTAGAGGGCATTGAAACCCACAAATCAGTGCTGGGTGGCTCCTCCTCCAAACCAGCAGTGCACAAACAGTATAACCCTTTCAGTGGGTGTGTTCATAATTTACAACCACTCCATATAGCATTCCTTTTGTGCATTTTCTGTACAAGTAGATATAAATAAGTAGAAATTTATATCTGAAACAAATATGTAAAACATAGATTAGTTTAGTAGATCATCTGTGATATTTTTGTCTTGTTGTTGTCATAGACATTGGTAACATTCACGTACAGTTTTCTCTTTTCAGATTTATACTGCAACGAATGAGTTTCTCTTTTTCAAAGCTGTAATGCTATTTCGACATTGCGTTATGCAATTGGACAGCTGTAATAAATTCAGAGAAGACAGCAATATATTAACTTGCATTTACCTTCAGAAGTTCAGTAGGTCTTTAAAAAAAACAAACCTCAGTCTTTGTGATCAGTGTTACATTGTACATTTCCAAGTGCATATAAATTTCCCGCAGCGCTGCAGCATCTGTGTTATACTGCAGCTCCTCGCTCGCCCACTGCCTCACTCTGCCTCTCCTGTATCTTTCCTGTCACTCAGTCCAACCTCTAAAGTCACTGTAGGAAACTTTAGTCTCTCTGTCCTTCACGCCACAACGGATTCCACAACTTTGTTCCCACAGTGTACACACAGTCACCACACTGCTGTAAAATCTTTTCCCTTCTCTCCAAAGCCTCTCTGTTGTTTGCTTCACATTTTTTTCAAGCTACATTGTTCCCCTTTGTTTTACTTTTCCATCACACATGATCTGGCAACAAAGCCCAGTTAATAGTCTCATCCACATTTGAAAGTACTTTATACATGATTATGCAGAGTCAGGGTTTCTCCTTACCGCCACAATGCCCCCCCCCCCCCTAACAGGGCCTAACAGGGAGAGGCGCTCATTTGCATGTGTGTGTGATAGTGAGGAGGAGGCACGGGCGATGGGGGCATGGGGAGAGCCTGGCCTTGGAGATGGGAGGAGTGTGACCTGGGCAGGGTGTGTGTGGAGGGGTAACCAGCTGACTGAGGGGGCATTGGGTAGCCCCCCGCAAAAGAGGATCCAGAGGGTGGGCTTCCTGTTTGGAGATTGCCCTTAGTTGGAGCTGGTGGTGCCTGGTTGAGCTGGATGGAGATGTCGCTGGACGCTTCGGAGGTGCTGCGGCCTCGCTTCGGTGGTGGCCAGGAGGATTCTGGGTGGAGGAACTGGCCGCTGTAGTCACTGCTGTCAGACATGCGGGGGTGATAGAGAGCAGGGTGGGGGCGGTACATCTCCTCCTCGGTGTATCGCTTCATAAACAAATAGACCGACATCACCCCAGCCCCCTGAGAGAGTGAGTGAGAAAAGGAGTCGGTGAAAGATGAGGGGAGATAAGACCCAGAAGGGAGAAGAAGAATTTAGGTACAAACATTTATTGCTGAAGATGAAATTAAACCGCAAAGCTAACAATTGCATTAGGTGGGAGAAGAGTAGCACTGTTGATGACAGGAAAGAGGGAGGAGGAGAGGAGAGGAAGGAAAACGAGCAGAGGATTCACATGAAAACTCCATCATACTTGGATGCACATGTAACCAACACACACACACACACACACACACAACCCCTGCAAGTTTGCATCATAACCTTTGACACCTCATATCCAATCATGGAAAAAAATCTCCAATAAAATGAAAATATATTCGTTGCATGTAGCAAACATGTGAAAATAGCCACACTTTTTTCATTCCCATACATAAATACATAGATACATACCTCTTTCAATAAGAAGGACGAGGCAGCGAAGGCGAAGGACCAGCCATAGTAGTAGTTGAAGAACTGCTCGGGCTCCCTGGGCCGGTTCATCACTTCATCATTAATACTGGAGATGTAGAGCACCAGGCCCACCACCAGACTCAGGCCTACACAAAGCAGATTAATAAAGACAGTGTCCGAGAGACAGAGACGGTTATTATGCTGCAATCCCAAACCTCTGCAAAGAAAACCTTACAATTAGAGATTTTGTTGGCGAATGTTTTGCAGTGAAGCTGTGAGTGATTATTTTGTTACTTGGCAGGTGCATCCTCTAAAGAGAAACAGTAACAGATGCATATACAGGGGGTCCTCGAGTTACGACGGTCGCGAGTGACGTTGTTTTTGCGGTTACGACACATCTCCCGTGAACTTCCTTGTTTTGGCTTAAGCGGTTTGCCCTGTAAATATGTACAGACTTCGCACGGGAACTAGTTGGTGAGCGCTCTCTCTGTCTCTCAGCGCGCCTGCCGGCTCTCCAGCACCTTCACAGCACAGCTAGGCTACTCTGCCTTGTGTTTACTTATGTGAAATGGACGGCCGGCGGGGGTGGGTGCAGCGGCAGCCGGTAAGGAGATGCACACGGACACAGATGGGTTCGGGATCGTGGCAATACCGTAGGTTTATTCACAACACAGGGTCTACACGGTTGATAACAGAAATCTAAAGGAAATTCTCATTACACTCGTGATCTCAACCCCTACGGTGTGTCAAGAGGGACAAAAAAGGCAATTCACCATAATAAACTCTTATTTTACCGTGGTGTTATAGCGACATCTGGTGGCACAATGTATGCACAATGGCACAATGAATGTATGTTCCGATTTACGTCGAAATTCGGTTACGACACATTCTCAGGAACGGATCTCCGTCGTAACTCGAGGACCCCCTGTATTTTAAACGAGACATTTAAAAGTGCATTAAAAGGGAGTAAAATGTGAAAATGGCTTGGCACAGTTTTCAAAAGCATTTAGCATGAAGCTGCTTGCAGGATGCACTGTAAACATCAGTCCTCTAATGTAGCTAGAGTCATTATCATATGGAAAACCAGATTTGGCTTTTTACCCCGACCCTTTTACCCAGAAGCAACAAACACAACATTAAACCCTGCCTTCTACCAGAAACACTCCCATCTGCCTTAGAAATGTTAAATGCATGAGAAACAACATTGAAGAATCAATATTCAAAGAAAGCAGCAAATATGAGTATTTTTAGCTGCGAAATGAGACATTTAAAAGTGCATTAAAAGGGAGTAAAATGTGAAAATGGCTTGGCACAGTTTTCAAAAGCATTTAGCATGAAGCTACTTGCAGGATGCACTGTAAACATCAGTCCTCTAATGTAGCTAGAGTCATTATCATATGGAAAACCAGATTTGGCTTTTTACCCCGACCCTTTTACCCAGAAGCAACAAACACAACATTAAACCCTGCCTTCTACCAGAAACACTCCCATCTGCCTTAGAAATGTTAAATGCATGAGAAACAACATTGAAGAATCAATATTCAAAGAAAGCAGCAAATATGAGTATTTTTAGCTGCGTCGCTGGAATATTGGAGTGCATCACAGGCCCGTCAAGCTGCTATGTCCTTTAAATCTTTAAATGTACACACGGTTAAGAGGTTGTGTCGTCATTTTATCACTGAAAGCATGGGTAATGCAAAAAGCATGCTGCTGTCAGTCCTGTGCATCTTTGTGTAAATAAGTAACACGAGGAAACCTCAGGGAAACACACATGTGCACACAACAAGTACACTGAGAGCAAATGAAAGGAAAAGTGTGAGACAAAAGGGAGAGAAATTTAAAAATAAAGGACGCATCTGAAAGTACAAACGCGTATACCGGTACATGATGTCTGTGTCGTGTTTGCGAGAGGAGGAGTGACACAAAAGGCGTCGGCCTCCAACCGAGCGCTAACAGCTGCAGCTCTGTATAACCAGAACACAACCTACCCCAGCTACAGCATTCATCAGACCACCATGGTGCCAGCAGGAATAATTTTGTCGTACTCTGTGGACCACACACACACACACACACACACACATCACCAAAGAGATCCACAGTGACTCAGAATACTACACATAATACTCCCAGTGAAAGAGTGAGTAGGAAACGAGGAAGCAGAGTGAATGAAGGATGGGCAGGAAAAAAAATCAAAGTCAATTAATAGACTGCATGAACGACAGGGTTGAGGGAGTGAAGCTACACAATAAAAAGAGAGAGAGAGAGAGAGAGAGAGAGAGACTATCTAACCACTGAAATGTTCGCACTCGCCCTTTATTATCACCCTATAATCTAAATACCTCATAGCGTATTCAGCACCAGGCTATAAACATGACATAACCTTCATTACATAACATCCTGGCATATAATTCTACTCTTTGTCAGCGAGTCACCGCTATGGCAAGTTGTAGCTGTTTTATCAGACGTAGCTCTGCGACGTTTTCTTTCTTCACAAACACGTCAAGTAAACATAAAAATACTTCAAGGGACACAAGCTCCAGTTTGCTTCTTGACAGTCTGCACACTAAACACACAAAATAGTATAGAGCATTAGAGCCACCTGCTGTTCAGAAAAGCTAATTACACCATCCCAGAAAATCCCAGCTGGAGCAATTTTCACGACTACTATATATTATTTTCCAGATGCATCTATTTTTTAGCCATTATATTTCATAGTAACGTGAGGTATTAATTGTGAAGTAATTTTGAATTCAGAGAACTGCAAAGGCGACGACCAGAAAGCTCTCACCGTGCAGGCGTCATGGAAACGACATCATCAACTTTTCTGATAACAGTGTACACTCCTGCATCATGCACTAAAAACAGATGCGTGATGGAGCGCCTCGAGGTGTAACAACGGGACACACCAGGCAGTGGTAATCAGTCACAGACTCAGGGAGTGGTGACAGCGGGACATGAGTAATGGGTCCCACCTGAGAGGATGAAGAAGATGCCGGACACAAAGGCCAGGATGGTGTGCTGAGGCCGGATGTGCCCGATGTTACTGATTACGAAGGCTGTGAAAACAAAGAGCAGCGATACCATCGGGAAGGGAGTGGCTGTACGCACCATCTCTGTAGGGACAGACAAGTGACAGCGTTAAACAAAGCTGATGGGATGTGCGTTTTGCAGTCATGTACATTTGAAATGAGGATAAACAGCATTTTTGTTGGTTAAATTGGTTTAAAAAAAATTCTGGATTGATGAAAATGTTATTTAAAACAAATTTTCGTTCATCAAAAATGTCCTGGATTTCTAACCCACTTTCTTAATGTCAATTATCTGACCATTATCTGGAGAAATAAATAAACTGTCACATGTCGCATGTTGTTTACATTATTCTAGAATCTAAGGAATATTTTATAATAATTTCTAAAATATTAAATAAAAATGATAAAAATAATATGTTGTAAAAAAACAAAAAACGGTAAAAGAAGCAAACCTGGAAAAGTGCTACTAGATATTTTTTGTGTTATTTCTAAGAAATGACTAAAATCAACTGATCTGTTATTAAGAGTTGCAGATTAATTTTCTGTTGATCATCCATCAACACGACGTTGCAGCTGTAAAATTATGTTCATATTTTAGTACCCACCATCAATCAGGAGGGCGGCGCTGCAGTTTCTCATCTACAGCAGATAATGTATAATGTCTCTGGGTTTCGTATGATTTACTCACTGAGGATATTTGCTGTGTTTTCTGTGGTGATCTCTATTTCAGGTTCTGTGAAATACTCCGATGCAACACACCTTCCGCTTTCGGACCCTGTGATGGAGCACATAGAAAAATTCACAAGTCAAAGTCAACAACAATCATCTTTCACCTATTAAAATATTCAAATGTTTCATATATTCCTACCAGCCACGAAGCAAACTCTCCAGAGGCCTGAATGCAGCGCCATCTTCACCTCCATGCTCTGGTTCTGCTGCAGGATGATGCCCTCCACCATGATCAGCCAGTAGTCTGTGGACACAGCCACCCCCACTAGCAGAAGCCCGCAGGCTCCAAACACTGTGGACAGGATGGTCAATGCGCGGCTGCTGCATGAACTCATCTGGAGGGCAGATAGAGGGAGAGCAGGTGGCGTTAGAGGAAAAGAGGAATTCCCATCACAACCGGACAGATAAACAAATTGGTGTGTTTGGAAGAGGTCATAAGGGCAGGTCGTTAACACAGAATAATGATGTGATGTGCACACATTGCAAATAACTGTTTTCCTGTCTGTCTCGCCTTCTTATTGCTAAAGATGACTTAATGACACATCCACAGGCAACCAATCCTGGGAAAGGTCAGAGAGGAGCCAAAGGAACAGATGATGACTTCACCGCATGGCTGAAGCGTTACACAAAATAGAAAAATAGTAACACACACACACACACACACAGAGAGAGAGAGAGGGCGAGCTAAGGAAAGCTAAGATTTATACTTATTTACATAAGGTTTATTTACATAGGCACAATTAGCTAGAACTGTCAGAACTTTAATTCTTTCAGATGGACTTCTGCCCATTTTCATCATCTCACACATGCTGTTACTTTCATTCATTGCATCTCACAGACTCTGCATTCCATCAAAGTTCATTTAAGTGGAAACATCTGTGTAAAATCAGAATAAAGTAAGTGGACATTGATATGGCAGCGGTAGCTGGACTTCCTGATCATGAATTTACTCATGCTATCCCTGCTCCATTCGTTTTTCTGCTGAAACTCCAGACTGCTGGACAATAAGGGAACCCAGGGGTGAGGTCAGAGGTCGGGTTTGAGCCTGGGCAGATGACAGAGTGTGAAGTTTGTGAAAACTCAAAGAGAGATAAATGACACATGGCCGAAAGCGCTGAAATGGGAGATGGAAAGATGACCGCGGAGCAGAGAGGAGTGGGGCTCAGTAATGAACAATCACACCTTCCAGCGGTCGGAGAATGTGCCAAAGTGGTGAGGACCAAGTGTGAAATCAATTGGAGTTGCAACACTGCAAAAATGAGTGGACGTGCCTGAGTGGCTTCCTCCAGATCGCCTCTCTCACGGAGCGCCGGTTAAACACAACACAAAACCCATCGCGCAGATGGAAAACATCCCGCTGTTTTAGGATATTAGCAAAAATATATTAATAACCAGCTCACCTCCTTTCTAAACAGGTTTTGTGCTCACATCATTCCAAAAAAAAAAAATTGTCTAAAGAGTTGTTGCACATTTTGGAAGAATAGCCGTTGTAGACTTGAGATTGCGGCTGGGGGAAGAAAGAAAAAGACTCTTCCTGTTAGATTTGTGATAAGAGTCCTATTTTAGTGCTGTGAGATCGGCCCCTCAGCTCCCTCACCCAGAAAGTAATGAGCCAATTGAATTGGTTAGATAGCAGCCACAAGGGGGACAAAGGTTTTATTTCTCTCCACAGACTGACATCACCTCTCAGTCTTTCAGGTCAGACAGACAGACAGACAGACAGACAGACAGACTGCAGGAGACACAGACACGTGAGTGAGGAGAGAGGATGTGGACACGTGCTGCTGTAAACACAACAGGAGGTGGAAACAAACAAACAAACAAACAAACACAACTGTAGATACAGTATAGTTTAACACAGAGAAAGACCTTGGCCCGAAAATGAGAGGAGTAACCAACGTGGACGCGCACGGCGTGGACGCGCCTGACACTTGTGCTCAACTAACCAACCTTGACTATGCAGCGTCTCCGGATCTGCACGAGATCAACGGTGAAGTCACTCAGCGGGAAGTCAACGACTCCACACAACGACTGAACAAACAACACAAAACAAACAAAGAAAAAAGAAAAAAAAACAACACACACACACACACACAACCACATCGTGACTCAGTGGGTGGGTTTGCTGGTGGTTTCTCACAGCGTTGCAGCTTTGTGCGCAGCCGCACTGCGAGGAGTCGCACCTTCCTCCCGGCTGCACACACACACACACACACACACACACACACACGCACGGACAGCGTTTGTCTCATAACTTCATGTGTGTGAAGCGCATAGGGATGTTTCAGGAGAGAGACCCCCCCTCACCGTCTCACACACACACACACACACACACACACACATGCGGAGTGCGGAGATGACAAACAGTAAACAGAGCAGGGACATGTGAGAGACTCTGGGATGGATTTTACGCATAAAACGGCACGAGGACACGTTACTGATGCTGCGCTCTGCTGTCACCACACACACACACACACACACACGCACGGACGCGCGTGCGCGCTTAAAATGAATAAGTCGGTCTGAAAAGGCGTCGTCGTTAACCCTAACAACAACAACAACAACACAAGCACAGGTATTCGCACACAAGCACAAATACTGTAGTGTGTGTCGTTCAAAAGGAAACAATAAATTGCGGAGTGCGGAGATGATACACAGTAAACAGAGCAGGGACATGTGAGAGAAAGCTTGGATGGATTTTACGCATAAAACGGCACGAGGACACGTTACTGATGCTGCGCTCAGCTGTCACCACACACACACACACACGCACGGACGCGCGTGCGCGCTTAAAATGAATAAGTCGGTCTGAAAAGGCGTCGTCGTTAACCCTAACAACAACAACAACAACACAAGCACAGGTATTCGCACACAAGCACAAATACTGTAGTGTGTGTCGTTCAAAAGGAAACAATAAATAATAACAGAGTACTCACCCTGCCACGAGAGGCGCGCGCACAAGTCAGCAGCCAAGGAACCTCACACCAGAGGAGGCTTGGTGGATTCTTGGTCTTTCTCTCTTCCTCCCACCCTCCAACCTCCCTCTCTCTCTCTCTTCCTCTCTCTCTCTCTCCCTCTCTCTCTCTCTCTCTCTCTCTCTGTGTGTGTGTGTGTTTATCCCTAACCCCCCTCACCCATCACTCGCTCTTTCTGTCTCTATGTCCCAGGCACAGGCACTGCGGTGGATCGGTCCAGCAAGCTACTTTGGCTACAACAGAGACATAGTGTCGCGCGAACAGTGGGGAGAAGTATTGGAGAGAGCGAGCGATCGAGAGAGAGAGAGAGAGAGGGAGAGAGAGAGAGAGAGAGAGAGGGAGAGAGAGAGGGAGAGAGAGAGAGAGGGGAGGGGGGGCAAACTACCACTCATCATCCTATCATTTCAAATGATATATTTTATGCTCCATTATTGTTATTTCATAAAAGCATATTGCGTAGTGGGCAAAGTCTACAACTCTGACCTGTGCAGTGTGTGTTGCATTGTTGTGTTTATAGTAAAAATATGTGAGAACACATTTTATTGTCCACATTTACCGGTTTTCGTGGTTTTAAATGGCTCCACATCTATCTGTCTGAAAAATCTTTTACTTTCTCGTACTTTCCTGCCACATTGTTATCAGCCTGTTAAATCATCCACAATCACACTTTATCAGTATAAATAGTGCTTTTACAAATTGTCGAGTTTTTCCATTTCATATCATACCACGCTTCATCAGCACATAATATATATAGAACATATAAAAACATATAGATATGTAGGGATGAGGCACTAAGTTGGATTTTGAGGGGAGAGAGGATGTGAGTAGTGATGAGTATCCGGACCCTGTATTAATTACAGATGACCAGCAGTAAGACAGTACCTCTCATACCACAAGCTTCTGTCTCTTGTCTCTTTCATCCCTCTCCTCCTCTTCTTTTCACCCCCCTTCCCTTGTCTCCCACGGTTCACGTTCCTTGGTCTATTTTTAGCTGGCTGGTGGAGGAATCCTATATTTTTAGTAAGGATATCAATAGTCTACAGCAGCACACTCTGACCTCAGGGCGAGGGGGGCGGGGGAGGGGTGGGGGTGGATGAGAGAATGGGGATGGAGACAGAGGACGAGGAGGCAGCAGAGGAAGAAGAGGGATGAAATCATGTCACAGTGAGTGATTTGGACACGCAGCTCCAGCCAGTTCACTCACACGAAGGCAGCTATAGAGATGAAGTTTGGACAAAAGAACACAAACTCCAGTAATAAAACACAATTTGACACAAACTCGGCTCAGCTCCGTTTATCCCCACACTGTTGATGTTTTGGAAATCATAGTGGAGAATATTGACAGTAAGGGATCATAATATGTCAAAGAGATAACCGCAACAATAACAATAGAGAATGGCGCTTAAAAAAAGCAGAAAAGGTTTTACAGTGCAGCTCTGACAGAGAGGGCGAGAGAGAGAGAGAGAGAGAGAGAGAGAGATGAAGGGCAGATAAAGAGGAGGAGGTGGAGGAGGAGGTACAGAGGGAGACTGTAAGTTGATGAGATTTTAAAGTGAAGGTCAACTTGTTATAACTCAGATCTCTATGGGGATATCAGTCCCATCATGATGCTGGAGGGGCTGGGGGGGGGGGGGGGGGGGGGGGGGGGGGGGGGGGGGGGGGGGGAAACAGTGGGAGTAGGGTGAGAGGAGCAGGGAGGGGAAGTATGATGCCTGAGAGGTGGTTTTGCTGGTTCGACAACTACAGTGCCACAGTAAACACGGGTCAGCATCTTCTCTGTGTGTGTGTGTGTCTGTGTGTGTTTGTGTGTGTGCCCATGGTTGAAATTGCACTTTTGGGTGTGTGTGTGTGTGTGTGTGAAAAGCGAGGGGAGAGGGAGTGAGCGTGACAGGGAGGTGTGTGGTAAAGACAAAGCGAAACACAGTGCGTGTTTGTTTCTCAGCAGCTTCACACACACACACACACATATCACTGAATCAGACACTTCACTGTTCCTGCATCATGGACTTTTCCTTTTTTCAGGCATTTTATTTCAATGTTCCTTTTCCAGCACATAAAAACAAAATGAACTCTACCACCAAATGTACAAATTATCTATTGTATCAGCTATTGTTAATAACTGTATCTATTGAGTTAATTGTATTGCCGTCTTGTGTTTTGTGACATTTAAGTAATTAAATATGACAAACAGATCTAAGGGAAAGACATGACCCCCCCCCCCCCCCCCCAATTAAATATGACAAACAGATCTAAGGGAAAGACATGCCCCCCCCCCCCCTCCTCTCACCCTCTATATTTAACTGCAATTATCGGCACAAACACCTGCACAAAACTGTGTGAGTCTGCGCCTCGTGATGACAAAATGACAAAAAAAATCACTATACTTATACAGAATCACAAAGATGACATCACGGAAAGTCATGCAGATATCTTTGTGTCAAACGAGCAGCTGGTCGGTGAGATAAAAGCTCTGAAATGGGATTATTAAGCCCGGCTCAGATAGTCTTTAATGACAGCGCCGCTATTATTTTCCATCTATTGAACAGGCCCAGAGCCTCACTTTTAATTACTCCCTAATCGATGCTGGGAATACGTCATTACACAGCAAAAAGCGCTATGGCACACCACAAAAATGAAAGTCTCTGTACCTGTACAGACTGACGCTCCTCTAGTTTTATGCATATTTTCTACGTCTGCAAATATTCCAGTGCGAATGTAAGATGTCAAAACGACATGCATATCAAGTGTTTCACAACTCCTCTGTTTGCGCGGGAATAACAGATCCAAAAGATGAGGTCATCTCTAATCTCTAATCTGAGAATAAAAACAATGCAGGCTAAAGGCTGGCAGCAATGTGAGGATTCCCCTCTGGTAATAGATTCAGGCATAGTGGATGTGAGCTGGTGTGCGGTGGGGGCAGCTCTGTAAAATTCATTAACCATCACATTGTGCCCACTGAGTTGTGTCAGTGTCTCAGTGGGTCATCCGAGGTCACTGGTGTGATGTTAGGTTAAGCCAGGTCAGCTACCTGCTTTGCTTGCAACGCAGTCAAAGTATCGACAGCCACAAACACAGATAAAACCAGATAAATATTAATTCATGTCTAGTGCTACTGATGAGTTCTGATATACTGATGTTTGACTGGAGACTTTTCAGTCATATATGATAAATGCAAAATTATTAAAACTGACTTATTTTGACAACTACCTGGACTTGTCTACCACGGCTGATTAGAAAAAAGTGTCTTTCTAATTTCTAATGAGAAGATAAGATTGCTCAAACCAAAAAAAAGGGAAAAAATATTTAAATAAATGTGTTGTCTATCATCAAGTATTGATTCTATTGGAGTATAATTAAAATAAATCATTCTAAAAAACACCGCATGCACACAGGTGAGGTATGTAATCACACTACAATCATACTACAGTAGTCTTTAATCAAAAAAAAAAAACAGAAAAAAATCTAAAATAAATACCTAGAATACTGGCATTGTTTGCATCATATTTTGAGACTATCGTTATGAAACACATCAAAGACAGTTAGAGAAAGGTGTCTCGGCATTTTCATGTAAACGTCTGAATTTGAATTCCCTGTGAGAAGACGACTATCATGGGGATTACAGGGCAGTGTGGCTGTCGGGGGCTTTTCTCAAACAGCTGTGAGAGGCGAGGGGGCAAAGTCTGGGTTGAGGAAGGAAAAGCCCTGGAAGTCTTCCTGGTTGATGGCTGCTAGCACATCTGGATCTGAGGGAGTGAGCACTGATGGAGCTGCTGTGAAGAACTGGTCAAAGTTTTCACCTTTTCTTCCGCCCTAATGGAGGAAAAGAGGAAAAAAAAAACACAAATTCATGCGCACAGATTCATGATTAATACACATTTTATCCACATTCATTTTTTTTTCCTCTAAAAAATGTTAAATTGTAAAAGTAAACTTTCTCTTTAGGGAGAAATCTACCACATCTTCCTGATCTACTGCAGAAAAAAAAAAGACTGCTCAAATGTGATTTCCATCTCCTTCACCGCATATGACAGTCGTTCTGCCGGATGATATGAATCTCATTTAGCTAATGGGCCTGGCCTCTGACCCCTGAGCATCCTCAGCTCCGTCAAAGCACACCTCACCATTGGCCAGCAGGGCTACGGACTGGTGTGTAGCAGGCTAATGATGACACACATTTGCATATGGAAGGAGACGGAAGGACCCCAAGGTCAGAGGAGCCGGTCTGTTGTGACTAGACTGTCTGTACCCGAGCACTCAAAGCCCAACTCCAGGAACCGGCAGAGATGATGAAAGAGAGAAAAGAGTGGAGGGAGGGAGGGAAGGAGGGAGGGAGGGAGGGAGGGACAGGGCTGCAGAGAGGAGAGGAAGCCATGAAATGGCCAAAACACAGTGGACGTTGAAGAGAGAAACAGGACAGATGGAAGAATGTGACAGTGTTAATTTGCTAAAAATGTCCCTGGAGACAGAGACAGACACAGAAAGAAAGAAAGAAAGAAAGAAAGAAAGAAAGAAAGAAAGAAAGAAAGAAAGAAAGAAAGAAAGGGAGTGTGCGGTCCATCTGTTCCACTGACAGTTCTGGGTTTGAAGGGCGGCTGCATCTCCAGTCTCTCTAGACGCTCCCAGTCGATCCAGCGGAAGAAAGGATGCTCCCTAATCTCCCTCTCTGCGTCCTCTCCTCCACCCAGACGCTTCGCTGGGTGCTTTGTCAGAAGCTGCAGAAAAGGACGGGAAAACTGGTGAAATAAACAACAACGGTGGTGGTGGTGGTGGTGGTTGGGGGGGGGGGGGGGAAAAAAGCCCGGGGGGGGGAATATAGCCTCTGCTGTAGTTAATAATAATTATTTTAAGTATTTGAATTCAACATCAAGGCATAAAGGCTGATTCATTTGACAAGAATTACTCTAAATTGTTGAATGTGAGTTTTTCATGTATGTTTGAACAGTGTTTGAATATACTGCATTGAAAAATATTATACAATGTCATTTTGTATCATTTTCTAATTTACACATACATGTATCTTTATCGTCTAGTTGCTAAAAAAAAAGCAGATGAGTAAGAAAAAAAAACGACTGACTCCTTTGCAGATAGCAGCAGCTTCACGAGAGAGACTTTTCGGGTACGAGACACTCTGCTCCATGATGGACTGAAACAACTCCTCTTCATCGTTACCGTCAAATGGTGGCTACAAGGAAGAGACACAAAGGCCAGGCACTGAAGGCGTGTGTGTCTGTGCACATGTGTCTATCGTTAGGATTAAAGTGAATGGTACCTGTCCTGCCAGCATTTCATACAGCAGTACTCCATAAGACCACCAGTCCACCGCTTTATTGTAGGGCTGATACGCCACAATCTGGAAAGCAAGAGGAGAGAGGAGGTAAACAACTGCAGATTAAGCAGACTCCCAGCAGTCAGCTGCTCCGCTGATAAACAGCTGGAGTGAGGAACAGAATGAGAGGATGGCAGTAGAGGGGGTAAACGTGCGTTTAGTGTTTGATTGTCTCCCTGGTGTGTGTGTGTGTGTGTGTGTGTGTGTGTGTGTGTGTGTGTGTGTGTGTGTGTGTGTGCAATCCCCAGCCCCTGGGGAAATATAATATTGTATCTCTTCCAAAATGGCAGATGCAGGCGAATCAATTGGGGTTTACATAAGAGAGTCAGTACCCAGGGGTTCTATAGCGAGGTTTACAATATCAACACACGCATACAACCGTCACATCCTCTCTCCATACGTCCACAAACCAGCTGGATCTCTCTTTCACGCATTTTCTGAACCTGTTTGTTTGCATCATCAAACTTTTGTCAACGCCAATATGACGACTCGGCGAGACTCGACTTAGCTAAATAAACTTCTTACTGAGTCTTACTGATATTGTCCGCATTGTGTTTTCCATACATGAACTTATGATTACCCAAAGCCCTTTATGAGCAGGTGGACAAAAATGTTAGTGAAAATAAATATAAGTCAGCTTCGCTTGCAGTGGTAGAGAAGGGAAATAGGTAAGACAGGGTTTCTGAAGGACAGCACACGCCACTGCTAAATGAATCATGGAAAGTTAATTATTCAAAATTGCTGACAAGGTCAGCGAGGACGGAGGAGACGAGACGAGCTGCAGCAAAGCAACAGATAGTCGCACGCCGCTGCGAAAAACAGGTCAGGCAAACAAATAGCGGCGACGCGAGAGGCCGTGAGGGAGGATCCGGGAGTGATGGAGGAGTGTGGATTTAGGGCAGGTGTCAGTGTACCTCAGGGGCGATGTAGTCAGGTGTGCCACAGAAGGTGTGGGTTGTGTCGCCCTCCAACATGCCCTCCCTGCACATCCCAAAATCAGCGATCTTAATGTGTCCCTCGCTGTCAAGCAGCACATTATCCAGCTTCAGGTCCCTGAGAGAGAAGCAGATCGATCACACCGGGGTGAATCATTGTGATAGATTACATCTTTACAACAGTCATTAGCTACAATAGACATGATAAATCTGTGTGTGCCAAAACGGGGCCAACTTCCTTACCTGTAGATGATGCCTTTACTGTGGAGGAAGAACAGGCCGACCGCTACCTCTGCTGCATAAAACCTGGAGGGAGAGGAGAGGAGAGGAGGGGGGTGGGGGTGGGGGGGGTGGTGGCACTCACTGCTGGTTGCTCGACTTTTTCAGCTAATTCAAAAGAGGATGATGACAAAGAGGAGAGGATGCAGGCAATGGAGCCCGTGAGGCTGATGAAAGGAACGGTAACCAAGGAGATGGAATACAGAGAGAGCCGGAAATGAGCATCAGGGTAAGAAATTAGTTTGAGATGATTGATCAGAGATTATTGATTAGATGTACAGCCTGAGGGGGGAGAGCAATGTAAAGGAAAAGAGGAGATGAGTGGGAGTTCCTTACCTGTAGATGATGCCTTTGCTGTGGAGGAAGAACAGGCCGACCGCTACCTCTGCTGCATAAAACCTGGAGGGAGAGGAGAGGAGGGGGGTGGGGTGGGGGGGTGGCACTCACTGCTGGTTGCTCGACTTTTTCAGCTAATTCAAAAGAGGATGATGACAAAGAGGAGAGGATGCAGGCAATGGAGCCCGTGAGGCTGATGAAAGGAACGGTAACCAAGGAGATGAAATACAGAGAGAGCCGGAAATGAGCATCCGGGTAAGAAATTAGTTTGAGATGATTGATCAGAGATTATTGATTAGATGTACAGCCTGAGGGGGGAGAGCAATGTAAAGGAAAAGAGGAGATGAGTGGGAGGAGAAGTTGGAGGGGAAGAGAAGAGGGCCCGTACTCGAGTTGATGACTTTTTATGAATCGCAGGGAATAAGGAACAAAGCTGAAGGGTGAGTGTGCACGTACGGGACAAAAGAGTTTGAGGAGAGGGCAGGAAATGAGAGGCCGCAGATGAAGAACGTGATGAAAGATGAAAGAAAGGAGCTTCTCTTTTTTTCCGACTACATACGCTGCGTGAGGCTCTTTGAACTTGCCCACTATCTGAATGTGAAACATCAGGTCTCCGCCGTCGACATATTCCATCACGTAATAAAGACGGTCCTGCAGAAACATCACACACACACACACACACACACACACACACACTGAGACACACACTCTCCATACATAATGACCTCGAGTCCAAATTAAAAAGCAATCTGTTAAAAGCCCTCCACTAGGACCAAGGACCTTGTTAAAGAAAGCATCTAATTATTTCATTTATTAAATCGAAAGTCTCTGCCAACCTGGACGGAAACAACTCCTGGGGGAACGACACGGACCACATGTCAGACAGGTTTATGGACAATTTGAAGGCAACACTTTTACTACCTCTAAACACACACACACACACTCACACACACCTCGGTCTGGAAGGCGCAGTAGAGCGATGTGAGGAAGTGGGGGCGCGAGGAGAGTGCTAGGACCCTCCTCTCCACCAGGGCGCTCTCTGTGTCTTCATCCTGGAAGAGGACGTCTTTCTTCAACACTTTGACTGCGAACAGACGCTCGCTGCCTCGCTCCTCTGCCAGCAGCACCTGGGCCAAGAGAGATACAAGCCAGATATATATATATATACTGTATATATATATATATATATATATATATATAAATGTTGATAAAACATTTACATTTTCAAAACGCCTCACGCAGTGATCACTGCAGCAGTCTGGCTCATACCAGGACTAGAGTTTGTTCAATAGTATTCAAACTACTGGTGGGCATAGACTATTTTTTAAAATCTAGATTAATCTCACTGTAATCTTGGAATTAATCTAGATTAATCTAGATTAATAAGGGCCCACCACTAATTTAAACAGGCGTCATTTTCATTACACATGCAGTTTTGTCCCGTTAATGCTAAAGTTGGTCGATTTGTCACATGTGTTTTTACTTTTTCTATTTTCTAGCTATTTCAAAACATTGGTCAAACTGAATGTAATTCATGTCGAAGTTATAAATAAAACAGAGACGAGGCACAGGCATTCCTTTTCAGACATTAAATATATGTTCAGTGGCTATTTCACACTCCAGTGAAATTGGCTGCGAGTGGTTTGATGTGCGAGCTAATGATGCTATAATTTTGTACAGCGCGGGGCCGCGCGACCTCGGCCTTAGTGGGAAAGATATGGCCAAGAGCAGTGGAAAGTGCTGACTGTGATGCCGTTCAAAATTGTTTGGCCAACCTGCAGTTTAGTGCTGTAATGGTCACTGGCTGGTGGAGATAAAGCATCTCATTGTCCTTTCAAACAGCAGTGAACATTGTAGAAACTTACACAACTTCATTTCTCAGAAATCAATATAACTGCAAGGAGGTTCTTGTTAAGGTGTGTGTGTGTAGGTGTGTGTGTGCGTGCGTGTGTGTGTGTGTGTGTGTGTGTGTGTGTGTGTGTGTGTGCAGGGCTATTGATGAACTGCCAGTCACTGACAGAAATCCTACCAACCGCTGTGATCCTGTCTGCTCTGCACTTTCCTGTGGTTTCATACAAACTCACCGGTAAAAAAAGGTCTTGATATGAAATCAGAAAGGTTAGCAACGCCCACATTTTTCAAAAAAAAAAAAAAAATCCATCACCACAACCAATGCTTTTCTAATCAATCGATTTCTATCAATTTCTAATCAGTTTTCCTTTGTATTATTTGAGAATGTCCTCTGGACAAGGTGCACAGATTTCATAATAATGAATAAATGTGGACGTTCTGAGACATTTGACCAACAAGACGCTTTTTGGTTTCCTGTTTCCGTCTGGTCACTCCGTCACTTTCCACAGCACAGTAACGCTCCTCTCTGTCTCCCTGTCTCTTTTCCACTTCCCCTCACTCCGCAGCCCCGGGGCCTGTGTCTCCTTTCCCGGGTCGCCTTCTTCTTATGTAAGTCGAGTCTATTTCTCCTGTCCTCTGTAGACTCTCCTCTGACAGTTATGAAAGAGCGCGGGGGGATTTCAGAGGCGGAAGAAGGACTCAAAACGGCACTCTCTTCATTATAGTCCATCTACTGGGGAATTAAAGAGAAAATGAAGAGCAATGGCTCCCTTGAAATTAACACCTCCAGGACTGTCTGCCTGTGCAGCGTGTAGGAAGCCAGCCAGCCCGCGCTCATGACTGCTGACAGCACAAAAGAAGAAGGGTTAAATGAATCATTTGACAGTAGAGGAGAGCGACAACGAACGCGTTAGTACGCGAGACTTCTCAGTGCGACGGCGTCGCCGTGCCCAGAAGCTGCCTGTATGAAATGCCAACTGAAGGTCAAGTCCACCGGTAGACAAAGTAATTTAAAGCCAAGAATAATGAACGCGCTCTCTTGAAATCCCGAACAGCTGTCGGGTCGGCGGTGGCGACTGTGTGTAGTAAAGCTGATGATTTCATCACCTTGCCAAAGCTGCCTTTGCCCAGGACCATGAGAAAGTTAAAGTCGTGGATGCCAACTCTGACTTTGCTGAGGCCTGGGTTCTGGACAGGTGGACAGGAAGGGACGAGGGTCGGGGACATGGCCGCGGGGAGTTGTTCAGACAGCGGGGCAGATATTGCTGGAGGCAGTGGGGGCGCTGTAGCATCTGGCTGAGGCTCCTACAGAAGGGTTGAGAAATGAATGGTCAGTACGGCACACACTTAAAACACACACATTAAATCCCCCTCCCACCCCTGGACTTAGATTAAGGTCACGCAGAACAATCCTGCACCCTAGTGGAGACACTGTGTACATGAGAAAGGCAGGGTCTCGTTTTAATTTATTATCTAATTACTCATCTTTACCATTAGGCATAAATCTTTCGGTCTTCTTCTCAGACAAAGTTGTCTAAAGCAGAGGGACAGTTCAAGAACCTGACCTAGACTGGAGCAGTGGCAGCTGTTGTTTATTAGACGTCGGTAATTACATGGTGATAAATGGTCGTTAGCGGGACCCACTGATGGCAGATACTGGTAGAAGCATCCCCACTGTTGCTGATTGCTCAACGTGAAGATTAACCAATCGTTCAATTGGGAACATAAGGCTTGGTACCTGCAGGTCCGGGTCTGGCACCGGGATGTTGTAGTACTCTCCTTCATCTTGGGCCAGCAGTTTGAACCAGCCACTGATGGGACGCCGGAAGATCTCGCTCACTCCGAATGACAGTGCTCCCATGAAATCATTCCTCGACGTGCGGTCCCAGTCCCATACCTCCACAGATAGTCGCCGGTCCCACTGGTGACCACGCACTGAGCTGGAGAGACAAGGATTACACCTGAAAATCAGTGGGTGTGCTCAGAATAGAGGCAACGCAACAATGCACAAAGAAACAGTATGGAATCATTTCATGTTAACCTATATGAAACTTTACGTCAAATCCCCCTCAATGTCACAAAAGTGTAAATAGAAAGAATAAGGAGGAGTCTGTTAATGAACGATAAGATGCATAAACTCATGAGTCATCAAACACAAAGCTCATCTGGCCCCTGAGCATTTCACAGTGACTCACAAAGTGAAACTCTCGTTCCAGATGGGGTTGAGTGTGGAGCGGATGGTCTTGGTCTTCTGTTTGCTGTGGCTCTTGGGGTCTGGAATCAATTTGAGTTTAACATATGGGTCTGAGAGGCCATTAGGATCCATGGGCATCAGGTTGCGAGCCTCCCGCACTGTAGAGAGGGCAGAGTGAAAGGAAGTGCAAACAGAGAAATCCTGCATGAAAAGTACAATCCGAAATTCCTCACATCCTGCAGGTCGTCCCACCTGTGACAAAGATGTCCTCCTTCTCTCCGCGGACAGTCAGGTGGATTCTCCCTCTCTTCTCTGTATGGTCCTGGCCACACAGACTGGGAACACTGGTCTCACACCGCCGATGAACGTTCATGTCACAACCTCACAGCACGGGGATACACGAAACACAAGTATGAAAATAGAAATAGGACATTTCTGGAGACAAACTGTAAAGGACATCTTCTGAACACAAGTACATAGACACAGATATACAGGGGGTCCTCGAGTTACGACGAAGATCCATTCCTGAGAATGTGTCGTAACCGAATTACGACGTAAGTCGGAACATACATTCGTAGGTAAGGTAGTTACAAAGTTGTGCCACTAGATGTCGTTATAACACCACCCTAAAATAAGAGTCTGTATGTATTTACGGGGCAAACCGCTTAAGCCTAAACAAGGAAGTTCACGGGAGATGTGTCGTAACCACGAAAACGACGTAACTCGCGACCGTCGTAACTCAAGGACCCCCGGTATTATGCTTTTATATGAAGCGCAACTCACAGGCACATTTCATGCCCTGGTGTATGAGGCCGTATAGCAGCGAGCCGCAGTGGTCACAGAAGGTCGGACTGGCGTAGGTGTGGACCTTAAATGCATGTCGACTCTTCAGGTCCTGAAATACAAAAGGAAGGATGTGCGTGGAGGAATCACGCACACAAACACGTGTGTACATTTGTAGACGTGCACAGAGAGAATGGTTAGTGGAGAGATGTATTCATGGACAAGCCAATTAGATTTCTCCTCTGGAAGAGGATGCATAAATGAGCGTGTATCTAGGTAAGGCTATGTGTGTGTCTGTGTGTGTACAATTAGTGTGTATACTTTAGTGCAGAGAGGGATGAATCATTTTTATCTCTTCTCAGCTCATGAGACCCCAAGTGTCTTCAAGCCGCTATTTAAAAACAGTCCGTCTCTCCATTTTCCCTCGGTGTATGTTACTTTCACTCTATCACATCCCGATGGCCTCCACCATCCAACACACACACACACACACACACACACACACACACATGGACGTTCCATGTGACCTCATTTCTGAGGTGGTTTATTTGGCTGACAGGAAAAAAAATATTAGAAAAGACAAATCTCCCTGAAATCCTCAAAATGCCAAACAGAAGAAGACAGAGTATTCTGTTGCTTTTCCGCCCTCTTATCAGCCCCCCCCCCCGGACCCTCCACCCGCATCACCCCCACTTTGTATCTCCTCTCCCTGCATCCAGGCCGCGTTGAATGACATGACACGATTATAGGCGTCAAAGACGGGGTGACGCAAAGGAGGTATAGACAGATGACAGATGAGTCATGCACTCACGGTACTGGCTCCAAGTGTATCGTTAAATACGATGAACAAGTAAAGTGATAATGCTGTGATGGATCTGCTGACAAATCTGCTCACATCTGGTCTGGGCGCCGTCACAGATCCTGGACAAGTGAAGGTCACAAACTCGTGACATCGTTTGTGGACCACGAAACTGCACACTAAAGAAGACATAGATTAAAAAATATAAATATATATCAAAGTTGAACATGTCACACTGATTTAAAAAAATGAATCTGAGAAGATTAAGTATTGTCAAAAGAGGCAATAACACCAGGTATCTACCTTGACACTGGAATCCCTGCTTGCCAATGCCCCTGAGTGACAAAGACACATGTATTAAAACACAAAAACAATCTTCTCTGCTACAACTTCCTCCAGAGCCTCGGCCTGGAGAGGTTAAATAATGCTGCAAAGACACAGATAGTGCTGTCGCATTATTTCGTGCTGTATTAGGACCTGAGGACATACAGGCAACAGCTTGAGAAAAGACGACAATAAAACAGAGAAAACACAAACACTAGTTGTGTTAGCGACCAGCAAGATGATACACAAACGTCGTTATAAGTGAACTTCTGGTGTCGCTCCTCTTTAGGTGACACTGCCGAGTAGGTCAAGTAGAACACTACCAATTATTCTCTTTCTCTCTCTCTCTGACCCCCCCACCAACACACACACATACACACACACACACACACACACACACACACACACACACATACACACTCAATTCTTCTGTTTCTAGAACTGCGGTGTTGGCTCCTTTCCAGTGTCTCCTCAGAGCTTTAATTGAATAATTAAAGCCATTGATTGACTAAACAGTCCACTCAGCGGCTTGCCTGCTGTGAATCAAGGTTTGATTAGGGAGGTTTAGAGAGGCTGACGAACAAGACACCAGCCCAGGCTCCTCCACAACCACGCTGGCAAGGCCCAGGGGTTCACAGGAAACTGACCATAATCACTCATCTACATCAGTTCACCATCTGCCTGAGTAATAATTAAAGACGGGGGTTGCTGAGGGTAACCTGATTCTCGATGAGCATTCGACACAAGTCTCTTGTCTGCAGCAGCGAGCGTATGAATGAGGCGGGTTCTGCTTTTTGACCAGCAGGGTGCATTAGAGAACTAGTTATAGGATCAGGAGAGAAACGACAGCGTCGCTCGCTGGCTGGAAATCACAGGAAATCCGGACGCAGTCTATTGCTGCATTTTAAAAGCGGCGGCGCACAAAAACCCCCCCCCCCCCAATAAAAAAAAACAAAAAAAAAAAAACACAAGGATACAGGTTGGGCCAGAACGCCCCAGAGCATTCTGGGTAACCGCAATGTTAAACTGCAGATAATGAATTTTAAAGAAAAAAGAAAAAGACCATGCCTTTGTGATCAGCCATTTCAGCAGAGGACATTTTGATCATTTCACCATGGGTGTCACCACCGGGGGTGATAAAATTAATGATGTCACCGTGACACTACACTGCTCCAGCCTGGTGTTGCACAAGCTGCCTTCCTGTCACACTGACACGGCTTGCTGGGACACTTAGTAGAACAGGGCAGACCAATTATCTGTTAGAGATGGGCGTACTAAATAAGATATTTACATTTAAAAATGAGAACAACCCTCTCACCCTTAATTAGCCTGTCTGTGCCTGCGGGGGCCTGAACGCCCAGGTCGAGAGCTGCTGCTCTGGCATTTTGGGAGAAGGAAAAGTTTTCACCCTGAACGAAGTGCAACCGCGGCCAAGACAGCAGACAAATGTCCTGAGAGCCACCCGGAGGCTGCTGGCACACGCTGCGCCCTGCATCCCACATACAGCCCCACCATATGTCCCCACACACACTCACACACACACACACACACACACACACACACACACTCACAGACTTGACCCCCCCCCCCCAATGAAATAAGCTAATGTTATGAATCTTTGTCCAGACACGTTTTACGATAAATAATCGTGTGCCTGCACATTAGTTGCAGGAAGTAATAAAACAGTCCACTCAAGAGCTGAATTATGGTATGTTTTATAGTTTTAGCTATTTACTGCCTCCTACAATTATTCAGTAAGAACCATGTATCAAATTCACACGTGAGTACATTCCAGATTCAGATTTCCTCAGATAATATAGCGTCAGTGCTGTGTTTAAAAAAAAAAGCATCACAAACGCGTTCATGACCTAAGAGGGGGGTAGGGTGGGCACTGTCTTCAGCTGCATGACATGGCATTTTCAAAAATATAATTTCGTTTTTTAAAAAATTGTTTATGTAGCTGAAGAATAACAAGGGAACGTGGCCTTCACAAATATGACATTAACGTATATGAGACGTTTAGATTTTCACATGCGATGTCTGATCTGATCTTTGACAGATGAACTACGTAACAAACAACAGGTTCCTTCTGGTGCAAAAGAAGTTCTGCATTAATTATTACCATGCATGTGTGTGTGTACATGTTAGCATCTTCTGTATCTCTGTTGGCCATGGCCATGGACTGCACATCCTAATTACAATTTAGAGTGTGTTGTGTGTGTGTGTGTGTGTGTATGCTGCATGTGTGTGAGTTCTGACAGTAATTGTGGTATTGTGTGTGCTGCAGTGTGGAGGTGAGGTCATGTGATGTGGAAAGAGAGGAGAAACGTGCATCAGGTGGAGCAGTGGGTGCCTTATGAACTGCCAGGTGGTTTGTGTGTAAATGTGCGGCTGTGTGTTTGTGTTACCAGATGAAGTCGGTGCAGTGGCTGCAGAAGGTGGGCTGTTTGAAGAAGCGGGCCGTGAACTGATGGTCTTTCACCTCCACTATCCGCTTGTGTTTGAGCGCTCCCTTCCTCTGGAACACCGGCACTCTGGGCGGAGGGGAGAGGGGCGAGGGCAAAGGGGAGGCACCGGGGGAGTTCGCTGACGTAGGGGAGGCCAGTGTCAATGGGGAGAGAGACGGGGAAGGGGAGACTGGGGTGGACATGATGCCTGGAGGATACAGTCAAACAAGGAAAGAAGGGAGGAAGGGAATGGATGATGAGTGTCAGTATAGAGTTGTACAGGCGAAGGACCTTGAACATGGGAGAGGGAGGAGGGGAGGAACCAAGGACAGGGAGGAGGAGGAGGAGGAGGGATTAAAAATGTGTAATAGGTCATGGTGGAGACAGCAGTTGTATTAATGGCCCATGAGATGTAGGGTAGGGAGCGACGAAGGGAAGGAGTGACGTGATGGAGAGAAAGATGGAGAAAGGATGAATGGAGGAGCACAGGTAAGAGAAAGAAAAAAGAAGATAGAGAGATGAATCCCTTCTGTGAGACTCTAAGATGCTAAACAATTAGTGTGTCCCACATAGTGTCAGACCACACCTGAACCCAGTGTATCTCCAGCTCACTGGCATCTATGGCTTCCACACTACCCCCCCCCCTCCTCCTCCTCTGTCACCCCCACCACCTGCTCCAAAAACAGAGCCTGCATCCTCTCAGCTTCCTGCCTGCCCTCAATAACCATTAGTCCCAATAAGGTTTGGACCAGAGTACAGTGTGTACATATATATGGAGAAGGAGATATAGAGGGAGAAGTGCAAAATGACAAACATAAGCTGGAGAGATTGTGGCGCAATAGTAGCACTCTCCTAAATGATAAATGAAACAACAACTGAGATTTAATGAATAAATAAAGAAGCCCACGGCGGGAAAAAAAACCCTGCCAGAAAAACATGTGATGAAATGATGGTGTTGGAGCAAATGAATCAAACGAGCACGAGAGAAAAATGGAGGGGAAAACGACATCATCTGGAAAATTAAGTGAACTCATGACAAGAAGACAAAAAAAAAGATGGTTCTAAAAGACGAATACCTGGATTTGTGTTGAGTCTGAATGAAAGGCTGGACTCGGGGACAATCTTCTTCTCTTCCTCTCCTCCTCCGTTCTCTCCGTCTGCTCGACTTCAAACGAAAGGTGAAGGTGTCACACCTGTAGCTGGTCACCTCAAACAATAAGGGAGAGAAATGGACAGAAAAGACAAAAAAAACAAACAAGAGAAACTGTGCTGTGTCAAGAATCAGCAAAAAACTAAAAAAAAAAAAAATCCAAACTAATGAAAGCAACACACGTTTGGAGAATCTCAATCTCTCCAGGAAGCAAAGTGAAGAGTGAAGTGGTAAATATCCCAGTTAACCCAGAGGCAGGGTGAGGAGGAGGAGGAGGAGGTGGAATTCTCTTTCCAGGATCGAATCTGTTTTTATTTAGTAGAGGACAAGAGATAGAGAGGAAGAGAAAGAGAGATGGACGATGAGGGAGTGAAAGAGAGAGAGAGAGAGAGAGAGAGGAGAAAGACTGAGGGAAATAGGCGGCAATTCATTTTGAAATCTGGGTTACTTCTCTCAGAGGAGCGTGGTGAGGGAGGGAGAGGAAGGAGGACGGATGAGACGGAAGCTGCCATTTTGCCACTACCAACAGCCTGTAGCACAGACAGACGAGCACCGACTGTCTCGCTCCGTCTCCGGCCAGACGTGGAAACGCAGGGCGTAGAAGAGATAGTGAATCCAGTCTGGACGGGGGAAAAAAATAAATAAATAAATAAAGGGAGAGATCTTGAATGGTGAAAGATGGAAATGGGGCGCTGAGAGTTGGGATGAGTGAAGCGTCAACAGGCCCGTGAATCAGACAGCCCATTCATCTGCTCTGTGACGGTGCAGTTACAGGCTTGTTGTGAGATCAGAGCGTGAAGTGGTGGCATGGTAACACGGAAACCAGGTCAGCTCAGTCTGCTGGGAAGAGGGAGGCTGCTTGTCCATCCAGCGCACACACGCAAGGACACGCGGGCACGCATGCAACACACGCAACCATACACACACACACGCACACGCACACGCACGCACACACTTGTGTCCTTTAGGATGATGAAAAGCCAGAAAACAAATCATAATGAAATAGTTCAACAAAATGAGATACGACTATTCCTTTTTTCTTTTTTTTTTTACTGAGAACTTGGAGAAAAGGGCCATTTACACCATTACATTTACATTGTAATGCCTAGAATGTAAATCTGCCGCTATAGATCAAGCAGTGGGTTAACTCAGCATAAAGGCTAGAAACATGGAGTCAGCCAGTCAGCTGACTCGGGTCTATACGCAGTGCTGGACAAGTTTGAGAGAAAAAAAAAAAACAGTCATTAGTCACAGTTATTACTTTGTTCTTTCAAGACTGGAACAACTTTAACAATTACAGTATAAAAATGAATTGCTTACTAGGGAAAGTAACTTTTAAACGTCTGCTTCATTTCACTTGTGAAGGCACGCGTAGCTAATTATTTTAGTGCTGAGTCTGCGACATTGTGCACGACACCGTTTTCCACCACTGTGCACATTACTTTGGTGACGTAAGGAAGTAGAACATTAAAACGCTATTGATATGTTTCAATAAATCTTTTTTTTTTACTGTAGCTTCAACAGACCTTCAAGTCGAGCTCCGAGTTCATAATCCTGTTTTATTATTCGGAAATAACTAAAATTATAAATGTCCGATGTGGAAAAAGTCCTGACATCCACACGCACACTACAACTCACCACTGTGTTTTGTCCTTGACCCTGAGGGAAAAATAATGGCCGTATTTCCAGGAGGAGACGCACGCATCACTCTGTCGGGAGGCTCAGGCCTCTTTGTGTGGGCTAATGCTGATTGAGAGAGTCAATCACTTGCGACCAAATAAAACGGAGTGACAGCTGCATTTGTCGGCAGTTGTCCATGTGGCAGAGGACAAAACAAATTAATAATGTGGCTGTTTAAATTCCAGCGGCTGTAATTGCATTTCTTTATTATCAGTTTGGGAACGCAGTCCAAAGCAGTGACAAGAGCCACCAATAGCTCACCAAAGCCTCGCAGATAAAGACGTTACACCTTTGGTTGGGACCAGTTGCCAAGAAACCATCGGAGACCTGTGACTATAGTGACCAGGCTTGTTTTCTTCCACTCTTTACACTGGGCTGACAAAAACCTGGCTCGCGTGTGATATTTAGCAAACAGACTTATCTAACTGTTGACCTGAGAACCAGTGAGCATTTCCTGAAACTGTCACACAACTCTAAACTCTAAAACTCAATTGTCCCACCAACAATACAAGTATTCAGTAGTATAATCACACTATTACTTGTATTCTATAATAGAGGCGATACAAGTATTGACACACACACACACGCACACACACACACACAATTAATCACACTCTGTATGCCCTTGGTCTTTGGACAATTGTGGGAGTGGAAAGCAGCAGGCGGGAGCAGAGATGCAGGCAGGCAGGGGACGGAGGGGTGGATTGCAGTGGGACGGAGAGACTGAAAGAGGGAGCGAAGGGTTGAAGGTCTAATTAATGGAAATGTAGGTTATTAGTCTCCTGATGAGGACGCTGGCAGAGAATTAATTAACAATTATAATTAGCAAGATTGTTAGAGAGCAAAATGGTGTCAGCCTACAAGATAAGACTCAGCTAGCTCTGAGTTGCACACAAATATGTGTGTGTGTGTGTGTGTTTGACAGAGTGTGTCATTATTACGTGTGTCTTTATTTAAGAAAAAAAAAGAAGCTGTGTGAACATGCTCCATGTGACAGTGATATACGTCTTTAGTCATGCAGAACCGGCAGCTGATTGGAAATGATAAGGGGCTTTCTGTCACACAAAACGTGACTGGAGCGTCCTCCATAGGATTTCCATTACTTTCCATTTTATGGCCCATAAGACCCACTATCTTCATTGGTCTTATCTTGTGATGAGTCATGTTCTTGCTCTGTCGTCATAAATAAATGACGACGCCCTCGCCTGTGAGCGAGACGGAGCAAGAAGGGCAAAGGAAAGCGACGCACAAACACATGCACTGCAGACCGTGCGCTCCATAGCGATTAGTGCATTGAAAAACAAAGCACGCAAATGGCCCGCAGTGCTTGCCCTTCATTGCGAGTGATGAGTAAGCACTTGTGGTTCTGAAGCATCAGTATCAGTGTGCGTTTGCATGCCTATCAGAGCATTCTTTACACTATTTGATCCCAGGCTGTATAAACAAGCCGGATTGCAGCCAGTTAGAGATACATGGAGACCGTAAACCAAGATGTTTACACACTGCTGCATTGGAAAACTACAGTTTGGATGATTCAACACATTTAATAAGACAAAAACGAGGTGTGATCAGTGAAGATGTCTCCATAACCATAACCCCTTTCTCGCTCAATGTCATCTTCACTTTAATCATCATGATACGGTGCTAGAAGCTGTTGCTTTCTTCTCATACCCAGCCCCTGTTCTCCTTCTCTGTCTCCGCGTACAGATGGCAGATCTTAATATTCTGACCATGGCCAAATGAAAGAGAACATCTTCATCTGGTGGAATCCTTTTTTTTCGAGGGAGCAATCAGCACTTCACCGATTACACGCGTCCATTATCGTCTAACGAGTGCTCACCTGCAGCAAGCGCTGGCTTCAACCTGGCTAGCAGACTGGCTTCCCCCTCCAATGAAATTAAGGTAAATTGACTTGCCTAACTGTTGTTTGTGGAATCAAGGGAGAAGTGGCGTCTGAGGTAATCATATCTGCCTGTTAAATGTGCCTCCTCACAACCAATTGGCTCTGTTTGCTCGCATTAGTTTTCTGGTGCGGGGTGTTTTTTTTTAATGAAGAGCGGCCTGTTGTGTTGTTGGAGGAGAGAAACAAACCTCCATGCCTGTCAGAGGAGACATTTGGCAGGCAATCGCGGGCCTCCAAACTCACTGCACTGAAGCAAATAGGCCTGCCCTCCATGTTTGTTTTACTGCTGACCTGCCTCTCATTGCAACAGCAAACAGCACCAGAGGCCATGCAGACAAATGAAACCCACCTGTGTAAATGTAATCAGCTCTGTAGGATAAAGTCATGGATTTTGGTTTGAGGATGGTCCACATATCTGTACTGTCAATACCTTGAGGGTCATGGGGGGAACTGGAGCCAATCCCAGCTGACTTTGGGCGACAATACATCCTGGGTACCAGACTATCACAGGGACAATATGGAAAGACGAACAACCAACCTAGACAACCAACCGAAGACATAATCAACCTAATCCTAATATCCATGTCTTTGGACTTTGGAGGGAAGCTGGGGTACCTAAAGAAAACCTACACAGACACACAAACAACATACCAGCACCACAAAGAAAGACCCCACTTAGTATCTTGTTGCACCATATACCACATATACCATGCACTATATATTGACCAAAACATTAAACGACATATTTCACTTGTTATGATGTCTTTGCAAGTCTTGATGCAATGTACAAGTTTAGTGTGAGAAATAATACGTTTCATAATCTACCATTTTCATTATCACCACTGTGATCCAGTATGGTGGCTTGATTAATGGCTTGCATTTATTTATACACTACATTATGTGGAAGCTGTTTGCTTCTACAAATGATGTGTAATCGTATGACTTATATTTTAAATGTTCTTTCTTTTTCAAGAGAAATTCAGAACTGCAGTTACATTTTTTTTTTTTGGTTCACTTTAAAGAAAAAATATGGCATCATATTTCTTCTTAACAGAATGTGTTGTTATCTAAACTTTCAGATTTTTTTTTTTTTTCAAAAGATCACATCACACCAAAGAATCAAAGTTGAATTTGTGGTCTTGGAGAATAAAGAGTTTGGGAGCACGTCTGAGTCAACAGATCACTACCATGAACAAAACAGGCGTTTGGACTAAAACATATTTAATATTCACTGTTTGTGCAAACTACTGACTGAAGAAGTCAAAGCCTCAGCTGTGAGCTGCGAAACCATTGTTACTGCTGCAGGGAAGAAGAGAAGGTTGTGAACAAAATGGGCTCAAGGGGAAGGATGAAAGCAGGAGGGCAGGAGATTCAGGGTAAGAGGGACGACTGGATAATGAGATGAATGGAGAGCAAGGTAAAGTCTTCGAATATCTTAATCTTCATCCCAGTTTTCGAGGATGAATTCACTTTGGGCCGGTGGCATGACACACACACACACACACACACACACACACACATATGCTCCCCCTCTCGCACACAATCAAACACAAAGAGAGGACAGCAAACAAGAACAAGGATGTAGTGTGAATAATTATTGTGTCCTAGATGTGATGGTAGAGCAGAAACTGTTTTATAATAAATTTAATGAAACACCTATGGGCTTTCGACTTCTGATGACCCCTTTTAAGACGATGTGTAATCATCTTAAAAGTAATCATTCGTTTGTCACTGTCGTTGTGTTATATTCTTGTTTCTTCTTTGCTGTCACTGTGGCCAGATATGCAGTTGTAGTATAATGATGTACAACCACAAACATAACTATATTACTGATGCAGATCACCAGAAACCCATAGAGATTAATGCAAACGCAACAGGCGATCCATGTTTGCGCATTCCGTCTGTCATACACGTGCACAGAAACACACAAAGTGGCATCAGCTGTGGGTCAGTTAGCTCATTTATCTCCAGTCTTGGCCCTGTGGCTCATGTGAAAATGGAGGAAGCAAGAGATTGGCTGTGGAGCTGAGGAAAATGATATGAAAGGATGCCGGGTTTTTTTTTTTCCCAACTTAAGAGATCAAACTGATGAGTTGTAGAACCCTGCAGCGCTGCACACATGATGAAAGGGAAGCCGCGCTCTCCACATGTACTGTGTGCGTGTCTGTGTGCGAGTATAGTATGTGCAGAGATGCACAGCACATGTAATTGCAGATTAAATGTGGAGGTGTATTGTGTATAAGAAACACAACAAAAGAACAGCGACAACTCGTAAATTATCAGTAAGACGTTAACAGTCAGTCAGAGGAACTAGCTATGAAAGAAAATCAAAACCGAGAGATGAAGGGAACCTGTTATTGGTAAAACACAGAGGCAGATGAAGGCTGAAAGGTGCAGGAGCATGAGGCCACTGCATAGTGTAGCAAGAAAACGAGGACGAGACAAAGACACAAAGACGGCGAGAGAATGTGTCGAGTCCTGCACCGCAGACCTGTTACAAATCTCCACCGGTGCTGGTGGCAGATCGCTACAGGATCAATCTGCTGCACCTCAGCAGGGACGCACTCCATCAATTCCCACACTCCAATTCATGTGTGCGTGTCATGTTGTGATTATGATGTTAATGTGTGAATGAAGCGCAATGATGGCGCTGGAGCAGAAATGACGGATGACTGGGAGCAAGGGGAAGAAAGGGAAAAGATCAAGCAGGAAGTTATCCAGATATTTTTATGATGATACGGGCAAAAATTAGC
>JAFBJQ010000067.1:439505-499505 GCA_016785345.1 Trinectes maculatus
TCAGAAACAATGAATAGAAATCTCTCATTGAATATCAAGCTTAGTTCAGTTTATCCTTCTTCTTTTCCATCAGAGCCAATAGAGTGAAAAACATAACACTGCCCTAAGGTTGGTGTTTGGGGACACCGCAATCCAACTGCCTGTTACTCAATCTTATTAGAGCATTAAGTCATTACTGCATGTACTCGCAAAGGCCTCACAATGCAATTAGCAGTTAGCCCATCACACTGACAAAGCATGGCTAATTAGCAGGTCTTAGGCGCACAGGGAGCAGAACAAACCATATTTAATATCCCCATCAACACCCTTACAGAAAACCATGTGTCAGGTACTGCTTCCTTAAGTTTGTCGTGATTTTAAAGAAGATGTATTTGCAAATATATTTCAAACCAGTTATTACATTTTCCTCAAAGGAAAAACAGTTTCAAAGTCTGTTTTATATATCTTTCTCTAGTTTCCAATCAATTCAGCTACTATTGCTAATGAAATGACCGCTAACCACGGAGGCTAAAAAACAAAACAAACAAACAAAAATACCCAGTTATCAATTCTAATGTCATTCCATGCAGGCCTTTGGGTGGATTCCCAGAGAGCCAGATCAGGGAGAGGTCTGCAGTGATAAACAGAAACACACCTGTTTGTATGAGTGAAAACAGAGCTGCTCAGGTTGGCTCTGACACGGCTGTTGACTGCTATTGCGAGGTGAGACAGTGTCGGCGGTGAGCGTGTCAGGAGAGATGCTCTCCGTGCGGGTAAAGGAAGTGGATCATGTTTGGCGAGATCAAAGCAGAAGTGTGACAAGAAGCGAGACGCCTCGAGAGATATGTGCAAAACCACCGTGCGTCCACATACTCGCACAGTCATGGTTGGTGATTTGAGAGGACACAAAACTTGCTTACAATCATTTCTTGGAGAACTGCGATTAGGCCTTAAACTCAGCCTAACCTCCGACCTTAAAACATGGCTTCACCTTAAAACTGAATGATTTACATTCCTGGGAGTTATTGTTTTCCACATAAGAAAGACAACTTTTCCAATAATGTGACTTTGTCAATAGACACACACACACACACACACACACACACACACAAACGCACCCTTTGGCAGAATGCCAGAGAAAGTATTCTCCATAAATTTACTTTTAAGGATTTGTGACTGGGTAATAGCTTGTACGGAAAGTACCGTCACAAAAGAAAAATACACACTCGCACTCGCGCGCACACACCCATACCCATGCTTGGCAGACACAATCTCAAAGCCCCTTATTTATTAGCGCATTCCTGACAAAAAAAAATAAAGAAATAAAGAAAGAATTGGAAGGAGACACGGCACCACTGGCATTAATTAAAGAGAATCATATTTTATGAAGCAATTCTCAGGAAGTAAGTGCAGCACTGACCCTCCAGCCCCACCCCAGACAGACAATGTCAAATAAACTAACACAGTTAAATTAGGGCATAGACCAGACCAGTCTGGGCTAGGAGCAACATCACCCTACTAGCAACCCGCCTTAGCAACCCATAAGTAGGCCTGTGTGTTGGCGAGGTTACTAGAGCATAACTGGGCCTTGAACAATACTGAAAACACACACACACTGGTTTCTGTGGGTATAGGTGCCCGGTCACTGTGGTTGGATAAGCTTTTTTCATGGTGCAACAATACAGACCCTGGACCTGGTGAGGACAATGTGTGGCACTCCTGTATTTCCTTGTTATAATTCATGGCCGGTATAGCCAATGAGGACCCTGTTTGAATTCTGGAGCACCACACATATTGCTTCCCTGGTCAAGGGACAATATAGGGATGAGCTTGAGGCTGCACCGGGATCTCTCACAAACTAGACTGGCCTGGCGCACACTGCACTAGGCTGGACTGGACTGTTTAATGCATACACCAAAACAGTGAATCGGATCAATCACAGCAGTTTGGGACAAATACGATAAATCAAAAGGAGGAGCAATTGAGCAAAGTGAGACAAATTGAACCCGACTCCTCTAAACAGGTACTGATGGATCAACGCAGGCAGGACAGTGCAAAGCAAAAGTGCAGGACCGCACGGCAAACTCAAAGAGACAGATAGCTCAAAACAGGCAGAGTGGTCGTTCTCGGTGTACTTAATTCCTCGTGTAATCAAATCTGGGACCCGAGTTTACACAGAAGACTCACAGTGTTTGTGTGTGTGTGTGTGTGTGTGTGAAGACACACATGTGTGCCCGTGTGTGATAATCAGACTACTTGAGGCGAAGCTTTAGACTGCAGCTTAGTGAGGGCTAGAGGAAGATAGGCTCATCGGGCGAGTGATGTATGTATTATGTGTTAAATAGCCATGCACAGCGTGTGTGTGTGTGTGTGTGTTTCCTTCAGTAGAGTGAAGGATTGTACGACAGAGTCATGCTGCTGTGAGCTCGATCAGTGCACATGCGACACGCACGGATGACATGCACCCTCCTCAACATGACACACACACGCACATGTTCAGTAGCAGAAGTGTGCAGCACAGAGACAGACAGACAGACACTGCCGTCCCGACTGGTTGCAGTGACATGTCAGTGATGTGAGGATTTTTTTCGATGACATGCAGGGGCAGCACAAACCGATGACTCGACGATGAGGTGTTCAAAATCATATCAGCACATTTTTGTCATACCCATCTGAAGCCAAACCAGTCCAGTCTAGATCAGCATGGACAGCAGACACATCACCACCATGCTGCCCCTCTACCAAAGTCAGCTTCTAAATATTTCACATCCCATTGATTAAGGTTAGGACTGAGCAGACAGGCGCATAGCAGATCTTTGAACAGTGCTTTGGGGAAAGTGAAGGACATTATGCTATATTACCCAGCAGGCACCAGGTGGTGGCGGTGCAGTGGACACCATGGCAACGCCATGAAAATGTCATGGCAACACCATAGCAACTGTGGCCTCATTTGCTCGCTGGTGGTGTGGTACAGCCCAGACTTGCTACAGTGGCATGGTCGTCAGATACACACTTCAGTCACATCAGTAAGAGTAACATTGTTCATTAATGATATCATCAGTCAATTAATTAATCATCATCATCAACAATCAGTCAAAAGGAGCAAGAACACAGTATCTACTGGTCTCTGTTTTTTGCTAAGTGAAAGACGAACAGAAGAATGAGCTGACCTAAAAATAAACGGATCAGATGTTAAAAACATTGCTAATGAGTAAAGTGGCTTGATCACCGTATGATAAAACTTTGAAAGAGGACTGGACAGAATGGTGAGTGCTCTTAGCTTTCTAATGGGTAAAAAAAACACGAAAGAACGGCAGAGGACAGCAAGAGAAAGCAAAAGAACACACTGTGGGAGGAAAACATACAGATGTGTGAAAGCAGCGCATGTCACAATGTTAGGTAGTACGAGAGGAGTGACAGACTGATAGCTATAGTAGATATAGATGAATAGAGCGTTTCGACTTTTACTTGTCTTTTTTGTCACAGGCACTAATGTCTTCACAGTCATATAGGAGGAATCGAAATTCAAAAATGATATCTGTGTCTAGAATCGCTACAGAGCTAAAACATTTAAAACTATTTCATCTAACACTTCCTCCAAATATACCAAACTTAACTAATATATATATATACCTGTATGTATATATATGTATATATTTATTTGTACATATATATATATTTCTTTATAGATAAATGATATAATTCAAATGATAATTGAATACAATAAAATATCTCATTTAAATCACAGTATAACATGGTACATTCTCAGAAACATAGTATATTTTAATATATTCTTTTTTTCTCAGCATAAAATAAAACAAAACAAAAAAAGCCAGTGGGTCTTTTTTTTTTTTTAGAGTCACTTCTGTTCATGCAGTCACAGACTTAAGTATTAGCGCCTCAGTAGAAATCAGTAATGCTCAATGACATACCAGGTTTAAGCCCTGTGGATTGAGTGAAAATGACTGGGTTCCACTACACAGGAAGCAGTCGAACTGTTGCCGTGGGATCCACTGTTGGGTTGCAGAGTAAAGTGAGCTTACTACCTCAGTGAAAGGTGGTTGCCCTCGGTCCCAAGCACTTGCTACAATTGGACTGCACAGCCCGCGCCCCCCCCACGGCCACAAATCTTCAGATTTCATTCAGCTAAACATGCAAATGATTCAAGAGCTTTCCAAAGGATGGGTAACGGTAAAAGCATTTCTCCCAAAAAAAAAAAAAACAACCCCAAAACAAACCAAAAAAACAAAGACAGATTGTTTCAAAAACTGCCCCGCACAAACTTAGAAAAGAAAAAGCAATACATGTGCAGATAGAAGGTACAGTCTGCTCTCACTGAAAGGCAAAGGGGTTAAAAAGGGGACTTGAGAAGGTCGACTAACGCTTCGATCTGTGACAACATGCACAAACACAATGCACGGGCCCTCACATAGCAGGTCAACCCCATACCCACCCACCCGCACCTCCACCTCCGCCTCCACCCCCTCCTTCGAGCCATTATCAACAGCATCCAAAAAGCTACAAAGTCTAAAAGTAGGTGTTCTTTTGCTACATCATGTCGAAGCTACATTCAACTACAATAAGAAGAGCTGGGCTGTGGCTGGTCTTAGTGTGAGAGATGAGTTGGACGTGCTGACATCATGAAAACAACGTGTGTGTGTGTGTGTGTGTGTGTGTGTGTGTGTGTGTGTGTGTTTCAACGCTGAAAACATTTGCACCGTTTATGAGATAGATGGCTTTTGGCACAGCTCACAGAAGGTACAATGCTAGAGTTCACTACATTGTGTCGAACACACAGCGATTCACACTCACAGTGGTCAGCCAGAGCCAGGTGCTGTGGACTTTGACCGACTATTACATGCCTGACTAGATTAGATGAAGTCAGTCTGTCTGTCTGTGAGAGAATCACTCAATTTGTGGGTCATCTGACTTTGGCTGAAACAAGTGAAGTCGTTTTCAATTGTCTCGGATGCGAACGGATGTGCCATTGCATTCCTGTCACATTAAAGATGGGAATATTGCTCTAAGTCAAACAGTCATCTGATAGTCTCGCTTACATGAGTTATTACCGACTGCGTTCGAGTCTCAGCTACTGCGTGTGCACCTCACACTGGAACTCCAAGCATTCACAGTATATCGTTCAGTCTTCTGCGGCGAAAGGAAATAGTCAAAGTACAAGATCATTTCCTCAGCACGAGTGTCTGTAACTTTGTAAATTAAACCTTAGTTACAGTGAAGTTTATTTTTCACACTAGGAACATGAGTTAAAATCAACTAAATCGTTTTTTCTTTTTACATATCAGCAAAGTGTGTTACCTGTATATTGTGCAGTCACAACTATAGCACGCATGTCTGAAAAATACAATGAGGAATTGTGCTTCGTATAATCCATCATCGACAAACTTTGCAAAGGTACAATGTAATATTGTGACACAATAATATCCTAAGAGAGCTATTACAATGCACTGCACTTGGTTTCAGTTCACCTTACCTTCTCTGAATAAATCATGACTGGCTACTTTCATAAAAGTAATAGTCCATAGCTTCAAAGCCCTTCTCTGTATCATACAGCTGCAATTATTAAACTCACCAGAAGCCTCTTGCACAATTGTCTCCATAGCTTATTTGAATATTATGCAGCCATCTAGTGCCAATTACAGATATTGCACCAATCATCCCCTTGATTCATTTACATGATGGCGAATTACGTGCGGCTCACATGTGGAAAGAGAAGATGGGGGTTTATACTATGAAAACAAATTGCCTGAAAACCAATTTTGCTAAAACGCTCTTGAGTGGAAATTTGGCACTGCTATTGAATCATTCCCACTTCCAACACTAGCCACATCCAGCCTGCTCCTTATTAAAACACTAACACAGTGAGAGAAATATATTGATAGAATAAAAAGAGGGGAATGGGGAGAAAGTCTGAGTAGGAAAGAAAAGAAAAAGACAGACAAAGAAAATCTGCTACATGTCTCTCTTTTTTTTTGTTCTTATTGTTATTTCTCTTTTAAAAGTTCAGTTTGTTGTTCAAATACACGACAGGCTCCAATAGGGAGGAGGAGAAGTGGTTCCTGTTCAATCTGACTGGTCAAAAGAGTTTTCTAGTAAAACATGACATCACGCAGGTGGTCCTGGGGTAGAGCTAGATGGGCCTGATGGTGTCATGAGGTCAAAGGGCAAATAAATAGCACTGTCCTCACTGCCCAGTGAAAGGTTATCAGGCAGACAGAGGGCATGGGCGAGATGACCGCATTGCTTTTCATATCAACTGATTTACAAAAGGGAAGAAGAGGGGGGGGGGGGGGGTCTCTCCGACAGCAAGGGGGAGCTCTCTCCGACAGCAAGAAGCAGTCCACCATTCCAGTTCAAACGCCAACAGCCACTGAGGACAGGGTGGCAGAGTCAGTTGACGAAACATGGGCATCTTCTGGGAGAGCGTGGGTCTCTCCACATCCCACCGAAGTGTGTTCTCGAAAGCCAGAGGGAGGGAGACGTTTTTGAGCCTGGTATCTCTTTGTGTGTCTGTGTATGCGCCTGCTTGTGGACGTGTGGATTTGTGTGTGTACAAATATGACATCATTACTCACAGATTGAAGACTACTCTTATCCATAGTTGTGACTCGGGGAGGGGAGTTGAACCGAAGATGACATCACAAAGCTCAGTTCTGAGCGTAGGAGAAGTTCTGGGGTGGCGGTCCTCTGGGACGCGGCCTCACCTTCGCTTTCGTCATCATGGGATCCATCCAGACGCACATAGCTCAGCCTGGTGTGGCGTCTCACTGTCGCCCTCACCAGAACACGCACAATTGAGCGGCCGGCTGTAGAGTTGCTCTCACACAAAGCAGTGTTAGCAGTAGAACTACTGTCCAGGCTAGTTCCTGCAGTGATGTTGGCTAACTGATGACCTATGGTCACCAAGGCAGCTGTATCTCTTGTGTCATCCCTGGCTCCAGCTACCATGGCACCGCGGTTCTCACTAGCAGTGGTGCTCGCTCCCACGTCTCCCTCTCTCCTCTCCCCCTGTCATACCTCACTCTCCAGGCTGGAGAAATGGGCTGACCCTCGGCGCGAGCACAGGCTCTTGGCTTTGAGTGGCAGGTGGGGGGAGTAAAACCTCCTTGGTTGTGGCACCGAGCGCAGTCTCTGATACTGGAGTTTGGCACTGGCTGAAGTCTGAGCTGGGCCCTGGCCTGCCATCCCTACCCCTGCTGGTGGTGAGACAGAGGACGGCGGCGGTGGGAGCGGCATTGGGAGAGAGGTGGGAGACATGGACGGCTGCTGTGGTGGCGATGGCGAAGGCTGAGGTGGGTGGTCTGTAGGCTGTGTGCTGAGGCTGAGGCTGAGGTTAGATTGGCTTCCAGATTTGGCCTGATCTGGTTTCGGAGGCAGCGGCTTGGGGCGAGAGCCTCCGCTGAAGCTGTGGCAGTGGGGGAGAAGCTCTTCCTGGCTATGGGAAAGTGCTGTGGTTCCTCTCTTAGAGTGGGAGGTGTGCGAGCGACTGTGAGGATGTGGATAAGGATGGGGTTGGGGGTAAAGATTACAGGAACACATGGTGGCCCGCCCTGCTTCCTCCTCTCTGTCCCTAGCTCTCCCCTTGCTCTTCCCTCCTCCACTCTTCCACTTTTTCTCTCCCTTTACAGGAATCTTATCCATAGACCAGTATCTTCTCGGAGGAGGGAATGCTGTGGGGGGTGGAGGCCACTGTGAACATAGCCCTCCAATACCTCCCTCTGATCCCCATCCTGCACCCGGGCCTGAACCCCAGAAATCTGCACCAAAGCATCCTTCTGCCCGGGTTCCTAATAATGAATCGTCCCGACTGTTGATACTGCCCCCTTTCTCTCTGGAGGGGTAGGTGCCAAAGAACCAGCCTCCTCCACCAATTCCTCCAATTCCACTGCCACTTCCTGCCGCACCTCCTTCCCAGTACCTTTCAAAACGACCAAACTCCGCTGACGAGCCGTCGTCAGAGTAACTGTCCTCTACCCTGGATCTGTCCCTCTCTGACTCAGACACCGCCCCCCTACCTGCTCTTCTTCGTCTTTCCTCCCGCTCCCTCAGTCTCTGCCTTTCTACCTCCTCATCATCATTATCGTCATCATCTTCAGAGTCCCACTCATGGAAGGATAGCCCTTCTCTTGTCTGTGCTTTCTCTTTTTCATAATGCATTAACAAAGGACGCCGCTCTCCGACTCTGCCACTCTCGTCTCTGTCCATTCCTCCACTTCTTCTCCGCTTGGAGGATGGAAGTAGAGGGTGGAGGGATATTGGAGGAGCATTCAAGCCATCTCCTCTTCCATTAACCCAAAATTTGACCGATGCAGGAAGTTTGTTAAGGTTTGGATAGCGCTTACTAGGGGTACGATGTCTGGGATGGGAGCGTGAGGATTTGGGATGCCTCTCTCTGCCACTGTCCTCTTCTTCCCTCTCATTGCCCTCGTCTCCTCCTTCTTTCCTTCCTCTCTCCCTCTCTCCTTCCCACGATTCCCGCCCTTTCTCCCCAAAGGTGCTCCGATACTGAGCAGAGAAGGAGGGGTAGTCTTGCAGTTCCCCTTCCCTCTCTCCTTCCGCATCTCCTTCCCTCTCTGGCTCTACATCGCCCTCCTCTGGTTCAGAACGTTTCCCCCCAGTTGATTTCCTCCTCTTCTTTGTTTTCAGAGCCTTCTTTTTCTTCTTTTTCACCTTTCGCCGCTTCCTCTCTCTCTCGCGCTCTCGCTCCCTTTCTTCTCTCTTTTTCCTCTTTTTGTTCTTCTTCTTTTTCTTCTTCTCTTTCTCCTTGTCTTTCCTCCTTTTCTTCTCTCTCTTTTGCCGCTCGGCATCTCCACCTGCTCCACTCCTCTCTCTCTCATTCCAGCTTGCCCACCACTCTTGGAGCTGAGACAGTTGGCTCCCGCCTCTTTCCCTTTCTCGTTCTCTGTCACCCCAGGATGTACGAGGCTTTCTGGGGGGTATGGGTGGTGGCAGGCGCCCATGGCTGAGGGAACGAGGCCGAATAATTGACCGTTCCCTCTCCCTTCCCCTACCGAGGAGGAGGCTTGACTCTTCTGTCAGCTCCTCATCGTCATCATCATCTTCTCCATCCATCCCTCCAGTCCTGTCTCGCGTGCTCCTGGAGGAGCTGTATGAGTAGGTGGGAGAAGTGGAGCGAGAAGATGTAGCAGATGAGGATGTGGATGTGGATGATGTGGTTGAAGAAGAGGACGAGGATGTGTAGTGCAAGGACGCAGACGGAGAAGGAGGTGTGTAGGAGGGGCTGAGGGGCACGGGCACAGGGAGTGAGAGCGGTGGAGATAGGGGGCGTGCCCTCCTCCCTCCTCCCTCCCTCACTCCATCACGTGCTCCTCCCCTCCGCCCCAGGGGCAGAATGTTCTCGTAAAGTGGCCCTCCAGACTCTTTGGGCTTCTTGGGTCTGCGTTTCTTCCAGAAGGATGAGGGGAGAGGGGGGGAGGGGTGTGGCAGTGGGGGTGTAGGAGGCAGAGGGGCCTGACTCTTGGGAGGCATTCTGGGTGTGCCCAGAGATTTAGGGGCCCCTTTCCCCTGACCCCCACTACCACCTCCCACCACCCTCTTCCCCAACCCATGGTCCATGCCCTTCTCTGAGTAGAAGGCCACACTGGCTGGAGGTGGTTGGGGGTGGCCCCTTGGCATAGTCTTGGGGGTCTGGGACCCTGCCTGTTGCTCCATGCAGGGCCCCAGTCCCTCAGGGTCAATGGGACCATAGTATCTCTTATAGCCATCAAGCCCCCCACTCCCTCCAGCAGTTGAAGCCCAGTTCGATGGAACCTTTTGAGCAAAGGGTCCCATGTCAGTTACGGGCCACCTTACAGCCATAGGGTTGGTAGCTGTGGCAGATTTGGGCAGTCTCCAGCGATCCACCACAGCCAGTCTGCGGTCTGGCCTGGGCAGGAAGGTGGTGCAAGGGAGGGGTGCACCAGCAATGGGGGTGTTGGAGGAACCCAGTGCTGTCCCAGAATGCACTACAGTGGGAGGAGAGCCTGGCAGCGGTGTTTTGTAGACAGACTGTGGTTGTTGCTGTTGTGGCGGTTGCTGCTGTTGTGCCATAGCAATGGCTGGGCTGGTCACAGACGTTGAGACAACATGTGGCTGGGACGCGACGGTAACCATCGCAGTATGGTGATGAGAAGGCAAAGATTTTGTTCCACCTGGCGCTGTTTCATCCTCAAAGCTACAACAGCTATACATGCCCTGAGAAAAAGAGAAAACATGAAGGCATTTAACTCTGTGTAAAATGAAACTTAATTCACTAAAATCTCATCATATAAACATTTTAAAATAGAAAAAAAAACATAAAGAAATGTTGCTTTGGGTATGATGGAATAGAAATGATGGTAAAGCTTAGCAACATAAATGTTCACAGATGCAAATACATTGAACGTTGAACATGTCCATGGGAGATGAAGGGGGGAGAGAGGAAAAAAATGGAGTGGATAAAAATGGAAATCATTATACAGCAACACAATTAACACAATCCACTTTTCAGATGAAATGCAAGATTGCTATTTTTCAGATAAATATACAGGCCTATTACCCTATTTATTTATATCCCTATTTCTATCCTTAGTACAGTTGGACATTGTTTGGTTAATAAAATTGCATACATAAATGCATAAATCACATGATTTTGCCGTGGTGAAAAAAGATAAATGATCAGTGAAGGTACAATAATCGCATGCATATGGTGTGGGCTGCTTGTGTCAAGGTCACTGTCACAAGGAACAGGATATCCCGGGTGTGAGTAGAATTGAATTTCAATTAATCTCTTGAATTGACTGAGTGGAATTGAATTGACCCCAGTCCTCACGCTTTGAAACTTGCACCCAGTAATAGATAAGGGCACACAGAAGCAGAAACACACACGCGGTTACACATGTGTACAAATATGGTTAAATGCACAACCTTTGGTTTGAATGATTTCATCTTTTACTGCAGTGTCATTTCAGTGCATTAATTCTAGAAAAAACCTTTCACAAAAATAGGTTGTCACAGAGCTTCAGTGAATATATTAGTGGGCCATTCAAGAAAACACAACACACACACAAAAACACACACACACAAAAACACCTACCCTGCTGATTGCAAGGAGAAAGTCCAATTTGCCAGAACTTGTGGCCATGCAGTGCCGAAGCTTCCAGTAGACCAAGTGTTCCCAAGCAAACACCAGCAGACTGAGGCCCATGGCCACCAACAACATGTAGAAGACCCCGGCCATGTTGTCAATATCCAGTTTGCTGCTCATCACCTCAATTTTGTCATTGTGGCAAATACCTGACAGCCAGAGACGCTCAAGCATCTCAATCTCATCTGGAGAAGGGAAGGGTTGGGAGAGGGGGGTAGGCAGGGAAGAGATAAGGGAGACGGATGAGGTTAGAATGGGGTAAAATTCGGAAAGGGCTTTCAAAAAAGAGAGAGAAAATGGAGATAGGGAAAGAGGGGGACTGAAGTGTACAAAGGCAGAAAGACTCAAATAGACAAGACACAGGGGTTAGGAGATGAAAGAATGGATCATGTTGGATAGAAGAATTAAGGTAGGAAGGCTGGGGTTATTTAAAGATCAGCCACCAGATAGATAGATAGATAGATAGATAGATAGATAGATAGATAGATAGATAGATAGATAGATAGATAGATAGATAGATAGATAGATAGATAGATAGAAGATAGATAGATAGATAGATAGATAGATAGATAGATAGATAGATAGATAGATAGATAGATAGATAGATAGATAGATAGATAGATATATTAGAACTTGGTGCTTAGAACTTGGTGCTTCCCCATGATCCTAGGTGTCTCCTAAAGTTCAGAGTCCAAGGTGACAAAGGGGAAAGATACTGAGGCAGAGAGCGAAAGAGTCCAAAACAATGAAGTCGCAGTGAGAAGTAAAATGGCACCGACAACCTAATCTCAACATTGTAACCCAGAGTAAATGAGGAGAAGAGGAGAAAGGGAGAGCTGGAGAGACAGTGAGGTGGTTGGGTTGAACAAGTACGGAAGAGAGGGAGAGAGGTAATGAGAGAGTTGGGAAGAATGTTTTATAAGGAGAGATTTATAAAGAGAGAGGGGAGTGGCCGTTCTTCTCCGTCCATGGATGCATCAAGGGAAATGAGACAGACAGAGCGGGTTAGAGGAGAGCTGGAACAAGGAACGCAAAGATGGAGGACGAGAGGCTGAGATTGTGTCATTATGACAAACGGAGGGAATGCTCCTCTGGTTGAGGATGAGAGAAGGGAGAGAAAAGAGGGAAAAGTGTGAAGAGAGCGCACCGACAGGGAGGGATGGAGACAGAGACAGAAAGAGAAGATCATAATCATTTAATTGTGCTGGAGGGATGGTCAAAATCTCCATCGAGGTAGTAAGCTCTGGGGGTTTTCAAGATTCCCATCTGTTAACCTACCAGCCACCAGGCAAGACCACTGTGCCTTTGCATTCTCACTGGCCTTACGAAACCAAGCTGCCCTGCTAAACCTTTGATTGGATGCCGCAGTTGCTGGTGTAACCATAGTGATGGACAGCCAGACGATGCCGCATGATTCATGACAGAATTAAAGAGGCGTATTCTCCAACAGAACTCGTAATGAGCGCTTTCTGTTACACTAACAGAAATGGCAGGATGAGCGGCACAGCCATAACAAGGTCTGAAGGTGGCATTTGACTGCAGATTGCAGTCTCTGGACTATTTCAAGTCCAACAGTCGGAGCGGGGGTTTTAAAAGTTCACTTTCAACACTCCGCCGTTGTGCGACAGACAAGAACCCGCGTCTTTTAATTTGCGCGATCATCAGCTCGGACAAAGCCGACTCAGTCGTCTGTTCGATGTGGCTAACGCGCCTTCTGCAGAACATCATTAGCCAATCAGCCGTGGCCTCCAGCTCCAGCAACAGATGGACTCAGGTAACAAGCCCCTGTCTCAGACTCACTCATACACACAAACTACCTTCCGTGACGCAAAGGCCTTTTTCAGACTTCAGAGTAAAACCCCCACTGAAGAGGATTTAGTGGTGTCATTGACCTTCATTCCCAGCGATATGTCCAAACAGCATCCTAATGTGAAAATAGGGAGTGTCTTAGTGAGGGCTGCAGATATAACAGGTAGTTTCATGTCTGCCCTCCACTTCACAAGTCCCAGCCAAATCCTTTCTGTAAGCTCTAAGTCTCATCTCCTGGCTTTTCCTGCCATTTGACTTTCAGTGATTCATCTTGTGCTTCTTCGTCTTCCTTCCTTCCTTTTTTTTTTTTACAATCTGACTCAACGAGCATAATTCTCCCTCAGACCTCTGCGATGATGGCAGTCGCCTCTGCTTCTCAGTGGCAGCCGGCTTAGTCCTGCCAAATCTGACACGTGTGTGAAATCCACGCTCCACCTATGTCGTTCCTGGCAGGTCAGGTGAGGTGGCACTGGCACATTGCGAACACAGAGCCGACATGCAACACAAAGACATTATTTAATAAAGGAAACTATAATTACGCGTCATTATGTTTGTGCGTGTGTGCGGGAACAAGTGCCATTGTGCATGTTTGCACTTTGCGCCAGATGTGGCGCAATGCCAGACCATGTCCAGAGACGCAGAGCTCCACAGCTGTTGAGCAGTAAACCATGAGCCGCTCCGTCTCCTGCTTTTATCACAACACGACAAACCGCTCGACTTTCACTGCAAGATCTCTGCAAAAACACCCACCCAGCCATTAGCTGTAAACCCAGCGTCTCACTATTTTCTTTTTTTATATCCACTCACTGAATAATATATTCTCGGTATCAAAATCGTGATACTATGCAAAAAGCTTTCTGATAAGAGCAAAAAAAAAGGGTAGATCTTGCTGCTCAGGAGTTTTTCCCTTTATCGGGAAACAAGTTGTAGTGAGATCGATGGACCATCCATTACGGTGGCGGTATGAATCACCTGAGGCTACAGTGAGGAGAACAATACACTCACAGGGTTGACAAAGCTGGAGCGTACCAGTGTCCCTCTATCCTCTAATGCAGTTGTGAAATGATATGACTCAACACAGCATAGTACAATAATGATGTAACACTGTGACATGATTTAGCCCGGCTGAAGGTGTGATGCCGAGTCCTTGAGCCGCGGGGTGATTGTGGAGAGGGCACGCTGAATGTGAGCCTGCACTCTCTCCCTTCACGTCCAAACAAACTAATCCTCTTCCTTGGTAATCCACTTCAATGATGCCTACCCATAACCAGAACCCGCGGCGTTCAGCACCACCCTGTCACCGCCAGCCGATGCTGATGGGTTCGCTGCACGGAGCAGACGTACTCATGGCTCCACAGGCTCTTTGTTTTTCATCCAGTTTCAGGTCCAGCTATTCGGCTCCAGACGTCAGTCTCGTTTAATAGATCGTGGCACCAAATTGGCATTATCAAGTGTGTGAGCAGCTTCTTGTGTCGGTCTGCCAGAAACAGCACAAGGACTTTGTCTGCCACGCCATAAGCAAAGCTGATTTAAAACAAGAGCAAAAGCCAAACAGCTCCCGCCTGAGACAAGAAATGTGTGTGGCGGACTGTGTAAAACGACAATCAAGCATTAGTGTACTGACAGTCATTGCTAAAAACACAATCTCTCAGCCAAATACAAGGACCAGTCCTCCCATGGATTAGTCCTAGACACAAGTCTGCACAGTGGACAAGCAGCAAACTGACAATTCTGCTGCACTTATTGAATGATTGGATCTTTTTTGCTTCCCAACGTTCTCTGCACATCTTGTTTTCGGGAGTACTTTAAGGTGCTTCTTCTCGGTTTTGTTTTTCTCACACCTACCCACTCCCCGTGTCTGTCTCAGCGAATCGCTAATCTCTAATAAATCTGTCACAGCACAAATTGTAATGATCCTTTTTTTTCCGACTCACACACAAGTACGGGAAATGGAAGGAGAGGTAAAAATCACATAAAGAGAGGAGCCAAAACGAGGGAGGGTCTTGTACTCCTCACCATCAGAATCCAGTCTTTTTGCATTGCACGAAATGGACAAATAACAAATCTTCTTACTCCCACCCCCTCTTTCATTTCCCATTCCCTCTCGTAGACAATAAAGAGACCTACAAACCTCTTTAGCAGCACCATCAGCGCTCTCCTACACACCAGTATTCCCTCTGTCACAATCAAACCCTCTTGCAGCCATTACTCTCTGCACACCTTGTACTCCTCCATCCACTTCTCAACATCCTCTCATTCATCTACCCCCCGTGTCCTCCATCCACCCGCCATTGTTTCTCCATTTTGTCATTTTACCCATAACCTTCCCTTGCCCCTCCATTGTCCTAATTATTTTCCTCTCTACCCACCCCTCCCCACACATTTCTCACCATCTCCCACCAGCTGCAGCAGGGCCAGGTCAAGAGGACGTTTCCAGCGTGAGTTCTTGTGCAGGGCGATACCGTAGCCTGTGGTGGCAAAAACCTTCCCCGAGCCTATGGTCATCACCTTGGATAAATGACAGCGTGCAGATATATATATATTTTTTTGTTTAAATGACCAAACAAGAAAATAGAAATGTTAAAAACAGAGCAAAAGCGCGTGGTTTAGTCCTTTACCTTACAACCTTCGTCCTTCCTGGCCATATAGTTCAATACTGCAGCATCGTAAATAAAAGCATCCAGTTTCCTGTAAAGGGATCAAGGGAGAATTCATTCATCATTTAATGGGAGTGAGAACACAGGAGAGGGATGGAGAGATGGACGGAAGCAGGGGAGGAGGTCTATAGGTAGATCGCTGCGATGTACCTGGGAAGGACTTTGGGGCGCAGAAATATACAGCAGACGGGCACACAATGATAGAGGGGCCATAAAAAGTTAAATCATAACAAGAAAAGGGAGGAAGGGTGGAATATTAAAGTGGGCTTGGCGGAAAGAGTGAAAACACAGGGAGAATAAAATAAGGCAGAGGTCAGGGAGAGATGTGTGAGTGAGAGTAAGTGGGGAGGTGGTGGAGAGCAGGAGGATGTGGATTTATACGGCGCGGAGAGCGGGGGGGGGGGGGGGGGGGGGGGGGGGGGGGGGGGGATTTACACACTTCAGGCGGAAAAGACATGGGGTAAGAGCCAGAGAGTGATGAGGATTATAAAGTTTAAATACAGACACACCGAGGAAGGGAGAAGAAAAACGGACAAAGAGGAGAAAAGAAAGAAATATTAAGATAGGAGTGCGGAAAAGGAGTGGGAAAAAAAGGAAGCAGGTGGTGGAGAGCAGGAGGATGTGGATTTATACGGCGCGGAGAGCGCGGTGACAGGAGGAGGGGGGGTGGGGGGGGTGGGGATTTACACACTTCAGGCGGAAAAGACATGGGGTAAGAGCCAGAGAGTGATGAGGATTATAAAGTTTAAATACAGACACACCGAGGAAGGGAGAAGAAAAACGGACAAAGAGGAGAAAAGAAAGAAATATTAAGATAGGAGTGCGGAAAAGGAGTGGGAAAAAAAGGAAGCAGCAAAGAAGAGGAAATAGGACAGTAGGCGAACAGCAGGGGGGGGGGTCATTCCTGTGCATGCTAATGCTAAGTTTTAATTGTGGTGTCATGGTAGAAGGTGGGGCAGAAATGATGACAGAGGCTTAGGATGAAGCAAAGTGGGATCATCCAGTGATGGAGATTCTACTTGAATCTCCAGAGAGGGAAATGCTGCTTGCACTGGGTTTTGGCCGATGGAGGTAGCGGTGAAGGTGGAGGGTCTGAAGGTGCAAACGTTTGTGCGACACAGCTTTTGACAACACACATGAAATGTTAGTTTGGGCTGAAAAGAATGCAGCTAAGTGTATATGACTATGACGGCCTGCCAGTACAGAACAGAGAAGTACAGCATTTAGAATGAGGATGAATAAAGATTCGCAGATGCAAATAAAGTGGTTTCCTTTTAAATTTGTGGATCTGTACTTAGTTATGTTTATGAGAGCAAACAGCATCGCTTCATATTTGCCTAAGGAAAGTTTGAACAAACTACCTTGACTGACTAAACAGGCATGATGATGGATTGCAGACTAAGCTACGAGAAACCTGACACGTAAGCGATGGGCGGCGTAAACGGACCCGGTCTTGAGGTTGAGTATAGCGTCCTCCACTCCTCTCTGGTTGTATTTGCCCATGTACTGGTGCATGTCCGGGTAGTTGGATCGGATGTTCTTTTCCGTGCTCCCGTTGGGCACTGTGCCAAACTTCAGAGGTGGGTACTGCTCCTCGGGATGCTGAAACTAGGGAGTAAGACGGAAGGGGCATGAGACACACCAGGCTGTGCAGCAATCTGTCTGACCTATTTCTGTCCACTTTCCAGACTAACTCGCAACACTCCATGCACAGTCAAAGCTTTGGGGAGAAAAAAAAAACAAACACAAAAAACAAACTGCTGTCTGTGGACTTGAAGTAGCATTTAACTCCGTCTTTTGGGGTATTCAAGAACTGTGGTAATTGAGCTTTGTTAAATGAGATTTTTATTCATTTCTAAATTCCTGTGCTTCAATCAATTCACCATTCCAGTATGTGAGAACTGGCTCGCTCTAAGACTTTAATTTGCCCTCTGCTTTCCCTACTTAATCAGTATTCAAGCAATGAAGCACCTTCTTGTCGGAGAGCCCCGACACAGTGTCAATGTACTCCTCCTGGATCATGAAAGCAGCCAGGTTAGCAGTGTAGGAAGCCAGAAAGATGACAGCGAAGAAGGCCCAGATCAGAACCATGATCTTGCTGGTCGTTCCTCTGGGGTTCTCCACTGGCACCGAGTTGTTGAAGACAATGGCCCACAAAAGCCATACGGACTTTCCTATAGTGAAAGTAGACCCTCCAGCCTCTGTGACAAACAGAGAAAGGTAATGGTTTCTTTTCCGCGCAGCAATCCAGTCGCCACACGCCACCAGTGTGTGTTCGCTGATGTAAAGCAAAGGAAAGCAGCAGGTTTGGCATTTTTGTTTGACGCTTATCAAGCAATGACGATATAGGTTTCATATGGGCACATCACATCACAAATCACAATTCAAATGTCTCAAACAAACCACCTGCTTTTATATGACAGGAATAAAGGAGGGTGGAAGGATGGGAGGGATATATAGGAGTGTGACAGAAGGGGGAAATTATGTAGAGCACAGCAATCATGCAGTAAAAGAGGTGAGTCAGACTGGATATTGGCATCAGGAGTACTGAATATCACAGGGGTACAGACTACGCTGTTGAATAATAAATAGCTGCTTCAGTATGAAGAATACTCAGTTCAACTGTAGGTGTAATTTTTTTTTTTTTATATTTTTTTTGCCAAACTCACAGCTCAAGACACAAAGCAGCACACTTATACGTGGCCACTGGTTCATTTTGAATGTGGCAACAGATTGCAATATGAAGGGGGAAAAGAAATAAACAAAACAGTTAATAATGAAACAAAAAAAAAACGCAGGGCAATCTCTCGCAGTGGGACACGCCGACGGCTCCGACCCATCACTCACTCTTGCCGTTCTGGAGACTGCGATTGTAGCCCACAGGGCTGAAGAATTCGAAAATAAAGACGGTCACAGCCACGACGGTCAGGCACATTACGAACATCATCACCCACACCGCTGGGCTGTAGGGCTCTTTAAAGAGAAAGCAAACACAGAACATGTCGTCATTGCCTTTTATCCGGATTTGTATTTCATTACTAGATTAATATTACTATATCACCAGAAGGGGGCAGTTTCATGTGTATATACAAACATTATTCTCGATAAGTCTTTCTTTTATACAGTCATCTCACTGCACTCTATAGGACGATAACTCTGCTGTCCCACTGGGGTTCCGAGACTGCTGACAGTATGAAACTAGAAGTTGTGAAGACACAGGCAGCTCAGAGAGGCTAACAGCTAATCTGAATTTAAAGACCAGCAGCCAAAGACCGAGGTATTTTATGCAAACTCAAGTCTTTGCGATTACATCGGATCCCTGGACATCCTCCTGTAAACATGGCCTCTTACCTAAGAAAGCGGATGGTGATACAGTTCCGTTGCTACGGGAGACCATGACACTGATCCCCGTCTCTACAAAAGGGACAGAGAAATCCACGACCTCTGACCTCTCCTCATTGATAGTCAGCGAGCCAATAGCCATGTCTGCGCGCTTGTAAACCACCTGAAGGGGACAAGAAGCCATGGTGAGAGAAAATCTAATTAGAAGTTCCTGTCGCGGTTGCACGTTGACAAAGCAAGTCTTTTACATGCCACGGGGGATTGTTTCCAGGTGAGTTGGTGACATTTCCGCACCCTGACCCTTTGTACAACCTCGGATGTCCCTGTATGACAAAGGCCAAGGTTTCAGTCTGGTACAAACTGTGAACACGTGTCTTGGGCCTGTTTCCTTTATGCCATCAAAAAAAAAAGAAACCCTGAGAACCGCTGTGTCTGCTGAATGTACAAGTGATATGTTAATCTACATTAGACATGGCGCAGCCTCTCAGAGCAAATCAGCAGAAAAGTGAAGTGGAGCGGAGAACAGAGCATCCTCCTCTCAACTTTGCCAGGTCTCTGGATTACCTGATGAAAGAATGGCAGGCTTTGAAACATTTGATCAAAAGTCTGACATTCGTTTCAGAAAACAACATTTGTTCGGCCTTTTGCATGGCCAAATATATTATTAGAAACGACTGAGCAGGCAAGCGTGGCGGAAACTGTTTTGGAGCTCATGGCAACTGGTGTTTGGCACAGAGACCGAAACAGCGGGATGCCAAACGAAACAGTCCCCCCCCCCCCAGTATCGATCTCTGCATGAGTGTGAGCATGTGTGTGGGGGTTTTTTTTGTTTTGTTTTATTTTTCTGACAGGATTTCGCATCTCTTCTTGATGACGGATCATGAACCTCAGTGAGCGTTGCCAAGAAAAAATATCAAGGACTAATCGCAGTTAGCCGGAGGTGTCAGACAGCGTGGGTACTGTAAGTGTGTCTTAAAGAGTGCCTGCAGATAAAATACTGTCGGGGTGTGTTTGCAGGTGACTATGTGTTTACTACATGCGTTATGCTTGTCATTTAATTTGTGTAAGTGTGCATATTTTGCTCATTTGGGTGTGTGCATGCGCTTGTGTCTAATAAATGACTGTGTCTGACTGCTGTCATTTGTTAAGTGGCTATAACTCACACAGCGATTGATGTGGAGCCTAGCATTTAACCAGTCACCCAGGACAAAGGAGAACGCGCTGAGGAATGCAACTGTGCGACTGAAAATGCAACACAAAATATGCAGAGGCACAAATATAGAACCCACACACAGGGACACACCCTTAACAAACACGCAAGTGACCGACATTGAGGACACTTCAAAAGGGCAAACAAACAGAACCAAAGGCACCACACACACACACACACACACACACACACACACACACACACAAGGACTTGCCTCCCCAATCATGCCGTTCCAAACCCCATCGATTTTCTTCCCATGTTTCCCATTGGTCACTAGGTAAAGGTCATAGGTGAAGCCAACAATCTTGGCCAGTCTCTTGAGGATGTCGATGCAGAAGCCTTTGCAGCACTGCTTCATGGGAGCCACACCCTCATGGATGGCGCTAAAAAAAACAGTTGAGAAGAGAATATCCATGTAAGACTTAAGTGAAAGTGTCAAACAAAAAGCCTGCCGTGATTAAGATGTGTTCAAGGAAAGGAAATGAAAGGAGAAAATGGTGATGGGAAATGAATGTTGTTGGTGAAGCCGTTGGTGACAGGTTTAAAAGAACAGTATGGGCTGGGTACTGTCATCTTTTCAGAATCTGATGAACCATAAAGCTCCACTGCGGTCGTATCTGATTCCAGCCCCCTGAGTCATTCCACTGATCCTCTGGAGGGCTGTCGGTTATCGATTATGGTCGGGGAGTGAAGAGACTAACAGTTTTGATAGGTGACTGATGTCGGATGGCATCACTGACAGCTTTGGACCTCAATTTATTTACACCAGTCAACAGAGTGGCTCCTACTTCTCACTCTGTCACACTCCTACAGTAGTGTGAAGGGAAATTTTAGTTTTAAATAAAAACATTTTTAAAAAAAAAGGAAATGATGTTTCAAAAAACGTCTCTTTTACTAAATGTATTCAAACCTGGCATTAAGGGGTCGTCTGCAGGGCACTGAGTCACGGATGCAGGTCCCAGACGCAGGGTCTGCCAGCTCCACAATGACAAATGGCCTCTCCTCCAGTGTGACAACGCGCAGGTGTTGGGCATCATCAGGTGGTTTAAGGAATGGCCCATAGCGGGACCAGGCTGGATACCGCAACCTCAGCACACCGTTCTCCCACCAGCCTACCTGGGGGAACAGGCAAGGGAAACATTAGAGATGGGCACAGCTATTATCAGTATATTTATATATATATATTTTTAAATTTGGTTTGAAGTATTTCTTATTGGGTTTTTTTTGTATTTGTATGCGTTTGAAATACAAAAGAACACAGAGAAAGTAACAATACATGCGCCATGTCTCAAAATGTTGTAGAGGTAATTTTTGTGAAAAAAAAGAAAGATGTTTTTAAAAATAATGCTTGTGAAAATTTGTATTTATGTTTTTTTTTAGAGAGGAAAAGCAAAGTATTGTTTAGTTTTTATCTACAGAGTAGTATAAAAAAACAGTTATATTTACTTGTAGTGTGTTTGTTCTGTGTTTTGTTCTGTGGTGTGTTATTTTGTAATGTCTGCCTCAGGCCCATGGTGATAAAAATAACATCCCGAAAACATTTTCAAATTTGTCTGGTAAGGAGCAATCAAAATTCCATAATTACTAAAAGAGTTACTCAACCTAAAAATGCTCCATTACTGCATTCAGTGGTATCAATTTACTGAAGGGCCTGCAAAAAAAAAAAACTTTTGTATCTCTCAATTCTGTAACTACATCTTTTAATATATTTTTGTGATACTATAAATGTATCCTGAAGGACTAAATGTTTGTCTGGAGGACAAAATCAGCATTCAAGCTTAACGTTTCAGGATTTCACTTGTATCTTAACAGGAAAGGGTTGTGGAAATAAACGCTAAAGCAGCTATATATAAGCTAACATAAGAAGATGTCAGTAAACACATCCAGACCACAGGCCAAAACCCCTTTTCTGTCTCCACAGGTGATGTCAGGGTGATGGTGTTACCAACAAAAAACATAAAGATAGCTTGATTATTATTGTAGAAATAATACACACACACACACACCTACACACACACACACACACACACACACACACACATATATATATATATGTATATGTATATGTATATGTATATGTATATGTATATGTATATGTATATGTATATGTATATGTATATGTATAGGAGGTAAGTCACAGCTTCGTACCGCATAATAATTTAGAAATCTGCACGTTTAGTCAAAATGCCATTTCCAGAGCCAATAACATACTGAAGCCTATATGCAGAGTAATACATTAGAACTGATACCGTTTCAGAGTGATTCATAAAATCTGTACATGGATGATGCTGTGAGACCTCAGTGTTGTGTCCGTGGTTGACCTGAAAATGTCAAGCATCCCTTTTGGCTGTAGCATTGTTTTTCTCAGTTTTTTTTTTTTCAGTTTTTTTTTTTTTTGCATTCCTTATATGCATTCTGGATGTGTTGGACGCTTGTGCCAGGGATATTCAAACTTTTGAAAGCAGCACAAAGCACCACCACAGCCACAGAGATGCAAGAGTCTTCTGTGGAACTTGACACGTCTCGGAATGATCACCCGATAAAAGTCACATCTGAATATCGTGACAGCCGTCGCTGAGGTGACAAACATGAGAGGGAAGAGTGCATACTGTATACTCATGCACACGCTTTCAGAAACACATGAAGATATACAGTAAACACTAAGCATGTGAGAGTGTGAGGGGTTCGCCAGTAGTTTGGCAGTAGTGTAAAATTTGGCATCTTCCTACACTTTGCCTGTCTACATAATGCAAGTGCTGGCATGGGGGGGTGGGGTTGCTGGTGACAATAACAGAGTTTCGACTGCACTTCAACTAGAGCTCTGGAACAGACATTCAATCAAAACACACTCAGGGAGCACATAAAAGAAACAAATACAGCCACTCTACTGTCTATCAGGTCGACACACACACACACACACACACACACACAGCAAAGCACAAACCAATGTCAGAAAAAGAACAGTCAACGTTTTCACGTCTCTATTTTTCCAACTCCTGGAATGTTCAGGAACAAAAGTCTGAGCGCCGCGATCCATCGTCACCCAAAACACTATCCCGCAGCTGCCAGAGGTGTCAGTGCATATTCATTAACCTGTGGTAATGTCCTGGAACATGTATTCCCGTCGCTTCAATGGCCTCGACACGCCATGCTAATACTGGACAACCATCAGTCGTCTGCAGGTTTCAGTACAGTAAGATAGCAATGTGCTCCCGGGCTCTAGGTAATGGTGCAGTGTTGTAAAGAGAACATTAAATATTCAAGGAGAGCCAACAGCTGGATGTGCGTTATAGGCAGATACAGGCATGTTATCCATATCGTGGGTGTGTGCGAATGTATGTGTATTCGGGTTTATGCAAGAACTGTGTACAGAAACATATGGATGTATGTGTATGTGTATGTGTATGTGTATGTGTATGTGTATGTGTATGTGTATGTGTATGTGTATGTGTATGTGTATGTGTGTGTGTATGTGTATGTGTGTGTGTATGTGGGCGGGTTTTGTACCCTGGGCTTACAGAGTGGAAGGACCAGTGCAGAAGCTTCTAATTGAAAGGGATTTGAGGGATGTGGCAGGAGTCAGCATGTTACAACACGCTGCGACTGGACTCTGGTGGGCTGTTAAAACCAGCAGGAGGCTGAGAACCACCAATGTGTGTGTAGGAGCTTGCGTGGAAGCATCTGTATTTGTGTTTGCGTGGCGCGTTGGTGGTGCTAATGTGCAGTTGTGAGGCGTATGTTCTGGGCGCGCTGTGCGTCGGTATGGATGCACCGTGCAGCGTTGAGGCGTCAACGAGAAAATGAGGCGCCGCTCTCTCTTTTTGACACTGACGAGGCTAAAATCCCCGCGTGGCGAAGGGAACACGTCTACAACAGGTGACAAGGCTTTGTTTCCAGGATTTCCTGAACAAACCACAGCTTTATAGAATATGCATGACGCGCTTTGTAGCTGCGCATACAGTTATGCAGAAAAGACACTCAAACACACACACACACACACACAAAATGATGAAGCTACAACCAGCTGGTGATGACACCCCCCAAAAAAATCTCTATTTGAATGTGCATTTAGTTTTACTCCAAATACCAAGCCGCCCATGCATAAAATAATAAGAATATTATCAACAACAACAGAACACGGTGTTCTACACAATGAGGAAGAATTAAATGCATGAGCATAAGTGTACGGCTACAGAGCTGCAACCAGTGATTATTTTAATTTCTATTGATTAATGGTCAGTGGGTGATCTGTGAGAAAATCCACATTTTGTGGAGAAATACAGTTCAAACTATTCTGACTAAGATCATTTGTGTGTGTGTGTGTGCGTGTGTGTGTGTGTGTGTTTGCATGCGATATTGCATTGCATTTGCATTCGTATGTGCTTTAACCAGGAAACAGCAGAAACCGAACAATCAGCGAAGGTGCACACACAGCACGGTCAAATGGTCACCAGGCATCTTCTCCACTCTGCCTCCGGCAACGAGCGCCGCAGTGAACTTAACATGATCATAAACCCCATGTGACCTGCCCATCCTCCCCTGTCCGATTTAAATATTCCTGTTGCCAGCGCAGCACAGATCTGCTCCTCCAGCTCACATGGAGAGATTAATCCTCATGAACACTGCTCGAATCAGCACAAACCCCGCGTCCGGCTCAACTGCTCAGCATCTTTGTCCTTGCTCTTATTCACACAGGGTCAAAATAACAGCATCTTGAGAGCCGCTTGACGGAGACAACAAAAAATAACATACAGCTGCAATCAAGAGAAACACAAGACGCAGCCAAGACTCGGAGAACTGACTGTATGTTCTTACATCTTCCCATCCACGGCCAGGTGTCCAGGAGATTACGTCCAGGAAGGGATTTGCCAGGTAGCCATCGCTGTCGAAGGAGTAGTCTCGACCACCAAGTGTGATGTTGCTGAAATACCTGCGCGCCAACGGGCAAAAAAGACCAAAAGAGAAACGGGTAAATGACAGAAAGCACATGAAATAATTGTAACCAGTGTTTTTTTGGAAGATGATGAAAGAGCAGGTGATGCATTAAGTTGGTTTTGATTGAAAAAAAAAATCCAAAACAAACTCTGACATTCACAAGAGTCAGGATCTTTGAAGTCAAACAACCGCTTCACTCCGTATCGGCTGCGAGCTCTGTAGTCACATGGGACATCTTTAATTGCCTACTCATGTCATGTGGCTTCAGAACACAACATCTGAACGCTGTTTTGTTTTTGTTTTTTTACCCGACAAAAAGTCGCAGACGGAACTGCACCTTGTAGTTACAGAGAGCAAACAGCAGGTAGCAGTGCAAAAAAAAAATGTAAATGAGTACATCTCTGCCACCTTGTTTGTCCTGCCCCATTCAAAGAAATACGTCAAAAATAAAAATTAATAATTAATAATGCTAAAAGAATTGATAAAGTACATGTTTACGTATGTGGAGCGAAGATGACTGGTGGTGAAAAATGAATGAGGACGATAACCAGAACCACTTGAGCTACCTGTTAGAGCGCACTGCTCTGTTTGCAAAGCCTACAAGGAATATATTAAAGCCTGCTGCTCATTAATATACATAAGACATGGTCCACTTGCTACAGATGCTGGGGTAATTTTGCCAACTCACAACTACATGCACCAACAACATCTATTTTGCATGGCTCCTCGCCAGCTCTAAATTCAGATATCCCCCCGCTCGCTGACGCTTTATCCACCAAATAAACCCATATACCTGTCAGCTTGAACACCACATCCTGTCTCCATTTCTTTTCCCCTATTCTTTCTGGAGTCTTGCACTTAACCCTCCACCAAATGTTCACATCTTCCCTTGAATGTTTTCCTGTTTGCGCTCATATCCATCTCACCTCATCCTGCCTCGTACTCTCTGGGTCTGGTTTGCGTCCGTCATGCAGTTGGTGACAAAGTTCGGCCCTCCGGTGGTTCCGTAATCCTTCCGCATGGCCACTGCCCCATGAGTCAGCACGGACACACCCCGAGCGATCCGCCGGCGAGGTTCGTCCCTCCAACCCTGAGGCCGAACCGCGAACAGGGCCCGCGGCAGGCTCTCCATGCCCAACCCTGAGAGTGCCGGCCCCACAGCAAACCACATGTGCGAGGCCCCGGCCTGACCAGCGGCCCACGCGGCCCGGAAAACCAGCTCAGCCTCCTCCTGGGAGCAGTACAGCAGACGTACCTGGAGGACAGCAGGAAGGCAGGGAGAGAACAGGGACGAGGGGAGACACACACACACATACGCACTAGTGAGATAAGGGGGGGACAGGGGAGACGTGGAGAGAGACAGAGGGTGGAAGAAGTAAGGGGAGAAAGATAGAGCTGGAGCATAGGTGCAGCTGAGCAGGAGGGAAAGGGCCGGATGGAGAAGGCAGAATCGAGATAAAACATGGAAGATGGGAGGGGTAAGAGGAGAGAGAGAGAGAGAGAGAGAGAGAGGCAGGTGTGCCAGCTTTATGTGATGTGCACTAACCGGTAGGTGGAGGAGACTGTGGGGTCAGTGCTTAATGAGCTTGGGCCCGAGGAGACAAGTCACACGTGAATATAAAAACAGGAGTAAAACAATAAAGAGGAAATTAAAGAGGAGAGGAGGAGAATATAGAGGGAGGGACGGAGATGCATGGTGGGGGGGGGGGGGTGGGGGGGTTAAAGACAGAACACACCTGAGGGAAAACAAGGGGGGAGAGGTTAAACTCTGATATATATATATACTGTATGTGATTAAAAGATCTGGAGACGACGTTACAGAGAGGAGGAAAGACAGGAGCGGAGGGGAATACAGAATAGCCGGAGTCCCGGGAGAGCAGAGAGGAAGAGCGGGAACAGCGAAGGGAAGGAGAGGAGATATTTTGGTGAAATCGGGGGCCTGAAGGATGAGAGGATTTTTTTCTTTCTTTTTTTTTTAAAGAAGGGGAGAGATGATAGAGTGAGGCGGGGGAGAAAAGGGAAAAAAATGGCAAGGTAAAATGACACAGCAGTGACAGTGAATGAGCTCTCTGCCGCAAGTGCTGAGCTAAGTATGGGCGGGTGGGGGTGCGGGGAGCGGGGGCATAGGAATTGACCAAACCGGGTTTTAAGGGGTGGGGTGGGGGGTGGGGGGGGCTGAGAGGGAGAAGGGATTGGCGAGAGGACGATGGGGAGATGATGGAAAGAGCAGGGACGAGGTTAAACGCTGACGAAAAAAGAAAAACCCGAGCAAAAGAACGTTTAAATAAAGGGAGTGGATAAAAAGTGTGGAAAGAAGACAGAGGGGATTCAAAGGACAGGAGAGATGGAGATGACTCGTTCATGGAGGAGGAGGATGAGGAGGAGGAGGGGGAGGCTGGGGGGGGAGTCGGGGAAACAGACTGAAAGCACATTTTGAGAATTGTGCCTTCATTGAATTTTGAACTGTAATGGCTTGGCAAAACAATCCTGCCCGTACGCCAATAAACCTCCAGCGAATTAGGCAGGGAACGAGAGTGACAGGAGGAGGAGGGGGGTGGAGGGAGGGGGTGGAGGAGCGAGCGGCGGACAGGGATGGAGACTGAATTAAGGAGTGTGGGGGGGTGATCGTTTCTAACCAGGCGCACACACAATATCTAAAGATGGGAAATGAAGAAAGAGGGGAACGTAGGGAACAGAGAGAGAGAGAGAGAGAGAGAGAGCAGAAAAAATACTGACGAGGTCGAAGCTGGAGGAGGAATGAAAGGAGAGATAGAAAGTGAGAGATTTGAGGAGAGATTGACCCCTGACCCCAGGATCAGCTCATCTACTGTGTGGAAGGTACAGTGTGAGAGAGAAAAAGAGAGCGAGAGTGAGAGAGAGAGAGAGAGAGCGCATGTAACGCAAACATCACTAAACACTAATAAAAAGCATTTATTAGCCCTGCAGTAGAAAACAGCTGATGGGGTGGGAGGGGGTGGGGGTGGGGGGGATATTAACAGTGACACTAGCAGAGTGGAGTCCAACGAGTCCACTACACATGTATACGCTAACACACACAAACACACACTATCTCACACACACACACACACACATGTGGAGCTGTTGGGACATTGGAGATGATGAGCGGGAAGTCAGATGGACGAATGGACTGAGGAATCAAACGATGGCCATAAAGAGGCAGAGGAGAGTGAGCTTGTCTCCAGGCAAAGACGTGTTAAGGGGGGTGGGGGGAGGGGGTGGAGTAAGAGCAGGAACAGTGAGATGATCGAAAATTGAACGGGAGGATTGTGGGGTCAAAGAGGAGGTTTAAGGGCTCATAGGGTTAGAAAAAAAAACGATGGAGGAATGAGGGGGTGGGGGTGGAAGAAGAGCAGGCTGGGAGTGACAGGCAGGAGCCAGGAAGGTGGGAAGGAGAAGGAAGCAAGGGAGGACGACAGAATGAAAGACATCACAGGTACAAACGAAAAAAAACCCACAAGTCATTCTGGACGAGGTTAATCACTGTGATTAAATAATGGAGAGACATCACGTCCAGATCCAAATGGAATCGTGTTTTAGATTCAGGCGATTCAGGTGTCTCCAAAGATGAGCGTCTGCTGGAAGGACGTCCATCTTCTCTGTCTGCCAGCGGATCAGAACCGGAGATGCCAGTGTGAAGATACCAGACGTGTCACAACGAACTTTTTGGGCAGACACACAAACACACACTATCTCACACACACACAAACACATGTGGAGCTGTTGGGACATTGGAGATGATGAGCGGGAAGTCAGATGGACGAATGGACTGAGGAATCGAACGATGGCCATAAAGAGGCAGAGGAGAGTGAGCTTGTCTCCAGGCAAAGACGTGTTAAGGGGGGTGGGGGGAGGGGGTGGAGTAAGAGCAGGAACAGTGAGATGATCGAAAATTGAACGGGAGGATTGTGGGGTCAAAGAGGAGGTTTAAGGGCTCGATGGAGAAATGAGGGGGTGGGGGTGGAAGAAGAGCAGGCTGGGAGTGACAGGCAGGAGCCAGGAAGGTGGGAAGGAGAAGGAAGCAAGGGAGGACGACAGAATGAAAGACATCACAGGTACAAACGAAAAAAAACCCACAAGTCATTCTGGACGAGGTTAATCACTGTGATTAAATAATGGAAAGACGTCACGTCCAGATCCAAATGGAATCGTGTTTTAGATTCAGGGGATTCAGGTGTCTCCAAAGATGAGCATCTGCTGGAAGGACGTCCATCTTCTCCGTCTGCCAGAACCGGAGATGCCAGTGTGAAGATTCCAGACGTGTCACAACGAACTTTTTGGGCAAATTTAACGCACAAGACCTCAGGAGACGTTAGTTTACACGCCGTAAACGTTCCCTAACGTAAGCTGCCCACGCCACAGGACAAACAGCGAGGAGATCCGATTGACTTGTGGTTTCTTATGCCTCGGCAGACGGGGGGGGGGGGCGAAGGACAGAGGGATAGAGGAGAGAGGGGAGAGAGAGAGAGATACGGAGGGGGTGAGGGAGAGACAAAGAAGGAAGGAAAAGGCTGGGAAGCCGCCTGTCGGAAAGGGAGGCCCCCAGTGATACATCGCAGCACTTCCTCCCATTTCCTCCTCCCCCTTTTCCCCCCTCCCTCCCCCCTGTCTCACCTGCGCCTCGTTCTCCTTCAGCAGCCGGCGCGTGCGTGCCCCCCCAGGGTCGTCGGTCACGTTCAGGACCACCACGCTCTTCTTCTCCCAGCCGATGAAGGAGCCATCCGTCAGGCCCTCCACCACGGACAGGAATTCCTGGTAGCCGTGGTGCCGCGTGGACACGACGGAAAAGGAGGTCCAGTCGTACTCCTCCAGCACCTCGAAGATGACCTCTAACTGGAGCGCGGTAGAGGAGCTGAACTGGAGAAAGATGGAACCTGACTCCTGATTCGGGGGAAGAGAGCAGCAGATTTGGTTCAGGAAAAACAAAACAGAACAAAACTTCATCTTTTCTGTAGTTGCACAACGTCTTCAACCACAAGACACAGTTTGCATCGCTCTAGGCTTCTCCATCTTTATGCATAATGTTAAGGCGTCATGAGGACTGAAGTTCTTAGGAGGCAGCAGCACTCGTGCAGCCAAAGGCCCAAACAGCCTGCACTGATGCACAAATTCTCCAATGGCGTCCGAAGTGGAGTGTTTCTAAAGAGGTGGGACGGATGAGGTACATCTTCACAGGAAGTGTGTTAAAGTGCTACAGTTTAATTCCTCAAGAGTAAACGGCTGAAACTGCTCTTTGTTGACACAAATGCTTTTTCATTCTTTTTGGGAGTAAAAAGCACCGCTTCAATCTGCATGCACACTTAAATCCAAATTTACAGTTTGCACACACACACACACACATGCACACACGTCCTCACTCACACACACACCCATGTCGGCGTGTCGTTTCCCTCCCTGGAACATCAGAGGCAGAGCGACAGCCGCAGTTGGTGCCATTTACAGATCAAACACTGCAGAGCTGCAGCAGCGCAGTGACCCTGACCCACAACGCCCCCTCTCCGTCCTAGCAGCGCTTCCCCAAACCTTTTCTTTACGGAGAGGATATGCGACATTGTGACATTGTTGTTATGGCAGCTTCACCCTTTTGTGCCTCGCTCACACTGTGCAAATAAAGGCCGTGCCTCTCTGGATGATGGATAACGCTCTCCATCCATACTGCTTCAGTATTCAACACATATCCAATCAACACTGTCCTCACATTTCAAGCTACATAATCACACTTCTGGGACACTTGTTACACACACATACACACACACACACACACACACACACACACAGAGCAGACGCTTTCTTTTTACTCTTCCCCCTACAATTCCAGCCTTCCTCCTACCTGTGGCATTCTCCCCAGCCCAGCTCCCCCTCCTACAGCCACTATGGGCAGTCCTGTTTGCGCCGAGACAAACTCCAGCATGGGTGCCAAAGGGCCCCAGGCTGTGCGAGGGGGCCTCTCCTCTTCATAAACCAGACCCTGCAGGGGCCGCGCAGCCAGCAGCTCACACAGCTGGGACAGCACCGTCTTAGGACTACTATCATTCACCTTGGACATGACAGAAGAGCAAAGAAGAAAATAGGGTTCGTCAAAACAGAGGCACACGTTGTGCAGTATGACTTGATTTGTGTTGTTTATATGGACGGTGCCTGTAGTGTGCATGACGTATCTGCTTATCAGTACAAACTGTAGGCAAAGAGCGGCGCCAGATGCCCACTCACTCAGATGAGCCCACACAACTGCAGCAGTGCGCTGCCCATTCAGCTCCAATAATGAGGGTGAGTATGAATAATGGATGGTCATTGTTATTCCCTTCTCTTCAAGTAAGGCTCAATGAGCAGTGGGGAGAGGAGACGGTGTCCAACCTGCAGCCAGATGACGTTAGCAGAGCCCCACTGGGTGACCACGCTCTCCCCCAGGGAGCCATATACCCGGCCGAAGCCGGGGTAGAGCACCCTTCCCCCGGGCCCAGCCACCGCTGCCTCAGCCTGCACCGTGGCACCGGCGTGGATCACAGCGATGTTGAAGTTCATCATGGCCCCCGCATCACGCTCCCGCGGGCTGGGCCGGAGCAGGAGGTGGGGGGAAGTGTCCACCAGACCTGCCCACTCTGCCAGGACCAATAGGAGAGAGAGAGTAGGTATGGCGACCATGGCAACCTGCCGAGGGGGGGAGGCAGATAAATATCGCGCTAAGAGAGGGTGCCTGAAAGAGAGAGAGAGAGAGAGAGAGAGAGAGCAAAGAACAGAAGAAGCAGGTGAAGAAGAAGCAAGGGAGGAAGAGTTTAAGTTAGACTCAGGTGTGGTTTGGGTGGAGGGGTTACAGGTTCGCTTTGGCTGCAGGAGACACTGCACAGGGAATATTGGGGGGATGGGGGGGTGGTCAGCCATTTAGGCTGCAGGCTGAGCAGGAGCAATATGCGGAAAAACAGAAAGTGGCCGTGAGAGGGAGAGAAGGAGGGAGAGAAGGAGGGAGAGAGGGAGAGAGAGAGTTAATAGCAGACGGAGACAAAGATGAGGGCGGAGGTGGTTATTGTGCTGCATGAATGATAACAACAATTAAAATCACTGTAAACACACTCGCCCTCACACAGCCGCGTCCACACACACAGACACATGCATGCAAGTGTTTGACTGCACACACACACACACACACACACACACACACACACTCACACAAGATGAATGCACGGACACACCGTGCCCCTAGAGCAGATTAATGATAAAGAGATATGTGGGTTTAATGCCGTACATACAAACACAAACACAAACACGCTCACACAGACACACACAAACAACCACACACAAAGATAATGACTACCTGGGAGATAGCAGGACACACACACAAACACAGCACATCATTTTCAATTTACTTCTGGTGCCAACTGCCCTCCCTCCCCTTCTCCATTTCCTTCTCCCTGTCTCTCTCTCTCCCTCTCCCTCTCTCGCTCTCTCCCCCCTCTCTCTCTCATGCCCTGTCTTTTCATATTCTCACCCTCTCCCCCCATTTTCACAGCTTCAGTTACCAAACACAATTGCACTGATGAACAAGGACCTGCTGATATTATGTCACTCTCCCTCCCCATCTCTCCGTCGTTCCCCTCCTTCGCCACCCCTCCTCTCATCTCTTTCTCACAGCCTGATGATTCCTTGACCCCCCAGTATTTCCGGGCAGAAACGAAAGCTGCAAATAAAAGACGGGAGGTGGCGGAGAGGTAAAAGTGAGTGGAGGAAAGAGGCAGGAAGTGAATATAGACCCAAGCTGTGGAAATTATTATTAAAAAAAAAAAGTATTGGAAATGTTACTAGAAATTGGACTGAGTGACCAGGTGTGTGTGTGTGAGAGTAGCAGGAAAAGAAATATTGATTATGGGATGTGTATACGTGTTTGACCTAAACAAATAGATTGCCAACCCTGTTTTGAATGACAGGGCCGTGGGCGTGTTTTTTTGTGTACGCGCGTGTGTGTGTGTGTGTGTGTGTGTGTGTGTGTGTGTGTGTGTGTGTGTGTGTGTGTGTGTGTGTGTGGTGGGATGAGGGCGAATGAGGGAGGCGAATGGATTCGGGAGAGAAAGAGAGATGGAGGTGTGGAGAGATAGGGAGAGACAGATGTGTTATTAGGAGAGAGAGGAAGAAAGAGAGAGAGAGGGAGAGAGAGAGAGAGAGAGAGAGAGAGAGAGAGAGGGAGGATGTGATGATGAAGGGGAGAAAGAGGTAAAACAGAGCTTTGTGTTTGTTCTTCTTTTCGGGGGGTGAGGAAGATGTGGCAGGAGGAGAGAGAGAAGGACAGAGACAGAGAGACACAATGAGAAGACAGTCCATCACACAGATATCATTTGGTGGAGATGTCGTTTCCGGTGCTGAGCTCTGAGCCATTAACTGTAAAACCTGTCACTGTATTTCACTCTCAGGAGGTGTTGACGCTGCACCGCTCCACTGGTGTCTGCAATTCCACAACAGCAAGGAAGTATGAGGACGGTGTACTACTGTACTACAGTATCCGCGTTCCTGCGGGGCGCGCGCTTCCTGTTGTCATGCACACGACTGCAATAAAGCATATGAGCCATACGAGATATAAAAATATATAAATATACCTCACTATGAAGTTCATTACGGTTTCCATCTGGAGAAAATGACAACGCTGAAACACACACGCGCACACACATACACACACACACACACATACACACACATATGAATCTTGAGGTGAAGTGCAAACGTTGGCATTTTACTACGATTTACCCCACGCGGCTTTTCAAAAATTCCTTTCCCGTATTTGCCGGAGCCTGTTCCCATTGTAAAGAGTAGACGCTGTGTACACATAGCTGACAAACCAAAAAAATAAATAAATAAATAAATAAAATAAAAATAAATAAAAGAAAGTATATGGAAAACCGCGTCTTTTTGAGACACACTCTTCCCCTCATATTGTAATAATTAACAAATGACATGTTAAACCGAATTATTCACATCATTAGTCACATCAGGAATTGCATCATTACATTATATTCTTCTTCTTCACGATGTAAAGAAGTGAATTTGAAAACCTTCGCCAGTGTTTGAGTCTGTTCAATCATTATTTGTCTAAATCACTGTATAGCAGTGTAGTTGTACAGCGCTGATCCTTCATTGTCATGTCAATCATTATTTACGCAGCTTTATTGTATTTTCAGAAGAACAATTTCCCCACTGAGTCTATTTACTTTGTCTTTTTTAAAACAGAGAACGTGGCAGTTGCAGCAGCACGGGACATTCCAGCGACAGTTACAAGCAAACATGAAAACACCTTCAGGAATATTTAGCGGGTAGTTAAGAGCAGGAATATTCTCAGGCTGACACGAGACAGCTAATCAAGAAGATGAGGGAGAAAACCTTCACACAGGCAAAGCAGCCGCCTCTTTTTTCTTTCCCAAATTGCCAGGCAGTGCTCCACAATCAAAACACATCTTATCATAGCCCTGCTTAAACATTTGATGCACTTCATTTCCATAATGGGCCCAGTGTGATTCCAAATCATTACCGTATAGGCTGGCGACTGTGCGGCTCCGCCACAAACTTTCGCTGTTTGAAACATATCCAAACAGCTTTGTTTGTTTTGTTTTTTGTTTTGTTTTGTTTGTTTTTTTTTGTAGCTGAAGGTAAATCAGCTACTTTAAAGGTATGTCGTTCCATAAGATGACGCCTATATTATTCATGCACCCACCGAAGACACAAAAACTCCTTTTTGCCTCTGAACACAAAATGAATGATTGATTCTTGGCGTCGGTGTGACGGGGTGGGGGTGGGGGGGTGCGGGGGGTGATCATCGTGTCTCTCAACTGTGCGTGCTCCTGCTGCAGCGAGAGCCTGCGGTAATTCTGAAAGTGAGTCGCGGGAGAGCGCGAGAGCGATCGAGTAGAAGTCAGCTGCTGGCACCCGTCTCTCTCTCTCTCTCTCTCTCTCTCTCTCCCTCCCTCTCTCTCTCTGAGCCCCGTTCCCTGTGAACTCCAGTGGAGGCAGTGTGCCAACCCGCTCTGCTGCATCTGATGAGCCAGGGAAACATGAATGAGGAAGGAGTCTTGTGTTCAGCCCACATTATGCTTCTTTATTTCCAAAGCGCTCCTAATGTCGCCTATGACACCGCCCGCACCGGCGCAGCCCGGGCCCGGACCCACAGACACAAACGCACCACGCGCAGCACCACGGGAAGAACTGCAGCATCTCTGTGAGCCGCTGTCTGTAGGACACACACCGTCCTTCTCATCCGTCCACATGTACGACTGCAGCGTGTTGAAGGAAGCTGCTGTGAGTCGCCGGGTCCGTGGCTGCTCTATAGTAAAAGATAAGATAAAGTGCCAGCCCAGTGTGGGTCCCAGAATATTCATATATGCAAGTGTGTGTGTGTGTGTGTGTGTGTGTGTCACGCGGGGTAATATGGCAGTGTGGGCAACGGAGGAATGAAGACAAGAGTGCAGCTGGAGCTCAATGCTCCTCGTGTTAATTGGCCCATACTTCAATCACAGTCACTGGAGTGTGTCCTCTCTGACAGAACAGATCCTCTCTTTCTCTTCCTCACCCCCCCCTCCACCCCCCTCTCTCTCTCTCTGTACTGCTGCACTCGTTCACCCATTCATCCACTCCCTCACTCACGACACTCTCACTTGTCGCACACACGCGGACACGAGCAGGCTTCTCCGCTCAGTGTCTCCCGATGAGACACTTCCACTTGTTTACTTTCATTCATTCATTCATTCATTCATTCATTCATTCATTCAGTCTCTCGCTCTGCACCATCTCACTTTCACTAACTCTCCATCCCACAACTCCTTTACCCCCCCCCCAGCCCTCACCCCTTCTCTCCTTCCACACATCTCTGTCCTCTACTTCACATTCTGCTTCCTTCTCCCTCTCTCATTTCATTTCTCCCCCATATCGCTCTATTTCTCCCCCTCTCTCTCCCTCCCTCTCTCTCTCTCTCTTTGATCCCTGTCGAGGAGAGGAGCCACCGGGCAGGCGAGCGGCGCCCGTTCCCATTGTGCACGGTGTGCAGAGTGATCAGCAAATAGCGCAGTGTGCAGCAGCAGGGCTCACAACGCTGACTGTTTTTACTGCATGGCTGTAAACAGCAGTAGTAAAGGCTGCTGCTGCTGCTGCTGCTGCTGCTGCTGCGTCCCTCACACCTGAGAGTCATGGCGATCATGAGCCGTCCTAAGTGACAAACGATGGAGTCATCCATCAAATCCCGGTGACACCAAGTCCGCGTGGGCAAACGCAACACACAATATTTGCAAATGAAACACGCCACAGGCTGATAACCCGATTAAAGCCGGTCCCGCTCATAAACGTGACACAAAACGTGTTTTATGTGGAAATGATAAATTTGAAGGGTGGGCTGATATGGGATATGGAAAACGAGGTGGCGCGTGCAGATTTAAGACTAATAAGAGACACAACCAGATATCAGAGGCCTGTGAAATTAATTTATATTTAGATAGATAAAGATTTTCTCGTGTTGTTTTTAACAAATGAATACAAGGAGTTATGTGAAATAAAAGTAGAAGCTACCAGTGAGTACAAACACTTGTTTGACTGAATGGTGCATATGCAGTATCTGTATGGCAACACTGATTTGCAGAAGGAAGTCTGCTTTAGCCTCGCAACATTTTACAGGAACAAAATGGAACAGACACTCTGACATCTTACTTTGATGTTTGCTCACTGCAAAATGGAGTTCTCGTCCTGATAATTCCACTCCCATTAATTTCCAAGTGGTCTACAAAATGCACCTCACTCGGAGGCAAGACATTATTTTTTTTTTTTGAAATAATGGCAAGATACTCGTCTTGCCATTATTTCAAAAAATTTTCTTATGGGTTCGGATTAAAAGACTTCTGCCAAGAGACAGTGTCAGTTAATTGTACTTCCCTTCTGTCCATTCAGAGGATAAATTTCATTACTTGAATGGGAGGATGCTCCTTGTTTCTATTCCCTCTATGAATGGAAGGAAATGAGATGAAGCTGACCCCGGACACCGCCGCAATGTACCACTAACAATTCTCTGACCTAATTTTTTGGAACAAAACAGAAAATGTCACTGTGGCTCCTGACACACCAGAGCATGACAAGCAGTGACTCCAAATCACAGCCACTATGGATGATTATTATGCCACGTCTCATCCCTCTAACTCATAACATCCAGCGCGGGGTATATAATTAGCTAAGTGGCTAAGTTCTGTGTAATTTCGCTTTGATATAACCTTTCACATGTCTCCTAATTGCAGTAATGGTCTAAAATTAACTCCTGAAACTTGAGTGGAAAATCAGGTGATGAAAGTAAAAAAGCCTGTCAGTGGTATTTGCTTTGTAATACCACATTGTCGTCCTGAATTATTCACGTGAGTGTGTGTGTGTGTGTGTGTGTGTGTGTGTGTGTGTGTGTGTGTTGGCATCAGTGTGGTGTTATCTTTCAGCCACTTGTTTTTATGAATCTGTGGGAACTGCAACCTCTCTCTCTCTCACACACACACACACACGCATGCATGCACACACACACACATACACACACACACACACGCACACACGCACACACACAGTTTCATACCCATTTGTGAATGAATGAATGATAAGCAGAAAGAATTCAAACCTGTTTAATTTTCTTTCCGTGACACACACACACACACACACACACACACACACACACAGAGAGAGAGAGAGAGAGAGAGAGAGAGAGAGAGAGAGAGAGATTTACAAGATATCAGCTACAAATGGTTTACTACCCTCATATGTGTTCAGATATAAATATCAGTAAGGTCACATGCTTTCAAGTGGAAAGGCCAATGTCTTGGGATCTTGCATCAGAAATTCACAGAACCAAGTGGAGGCTATTTTTCCACTGTGCCTAACTGGCCTTTATTAAAGCCACATGAATGGTTTTGTAAGAAGACGCCATAGTTTACGTGCCCACTGCAATGATTAATGATTAATCTACGTGTTTTCTTTAAGGCTGGCCAACACCTGACATCTACAACAACCCTACGTCCTACCCAGTCGCCTGATACTAGCTTGATTATGCTACCACATAAGTTGCTGGATTTAAAACAAATATAAATAGTTTTATGCAATTGTGTGTTTTTTTCTTCCCAAATCCTCTGACAAGACGTCCTTCAAACGCATAACCTGGGGGATTATTTTATTGTGTTTGTTTGAAAAACAGTAAACAATTTCTCATTCGTAAACCTTTTACAGACACTCGGAAACTCGAGGGGCTTTGTTGTGTTTAGAGAAAATAGCTTCAGTATCAGAGCCCAACCAATGAAGTGCAATCTACTAAGAATAAACATGCATTGACCCGGTGCATTTACATAATGCACTGTACATTCCTGAATGAAACAGTCGGGCCGATTGTTGTTTTCCTTTTTTTTGTAAACAAGCACTGCTATTTAAATCAGGCGCAAATTGGGCTGAAGATTCTCAGCAGATTGCGTCATGTAAAGGCACAGGACGCACATTTTTTTCGAACAATATCAAAAAAATAAAATACATTTCCCATTCCATACCGAGCTAGCTAGTCGCTCTCCTCTGCTTGCACCAGCGCTTCCATTAATTCCCCCATTGATTGGCCAGACTCTGGGATCACCTCGCCAGATCTAAATCAGTCACTAATTAAAAGAGCAAGATGAAATGTAGCCGCCACCTCAGCCCTTTAGGACCTGCAAGGTGAAACATACAGCAACAACTACAAACTAGGAAGGTGATCAAGACTGTTCACAGAAACAACCTCTGTATAGTATCTCCGTGTAGTAAGGATTGCCAATCTTATTCTGAGAATAAATAGATTAGACTGGTGTGGGGAAGCCTGTGATAACCACAGTGCTGTTCGACAAGGTCACACAGGCAGGTGCGCACACACGCAATCACACAACCGTGTAAGTGCAGTCTTGTTGGGATCAATGTGTACAGAGAGTCTGTCACATTTACACATACTCACAAACACGTCGCTAATGTTTAAAACAAGAGAGAAGAGAAAGCTACTCTCTCTGTCTCTCCGCGGCACAGACGCCACATGTTGCCAGATTTTGTGAGCTTAAATCAAACGCTGCATAACAATGGTGGGTGCAGGTTCGAGCTGCGTTCGCAGCACATCTGGCGCTGCCCCCGCTCGTAACCAAAGGTGTTAGAAGCACTTCTGTCAGCCTATCCTATAAACGCCGGTGGATCAGAGTGGCTCAGGAAACGCACTCCCATGCAGACAAAGGCGCGACGGGGGAGAGGAGTCTCAGGATTGGGACCAAGAGGTGGTGGAAGGTTAGTGAGGAGAATGCCAAAACCCCACTGGGTTGCCTTCACACAGACAAATCAAGATTCCCACTCATTCCGTGATGTTTGGTTCGCCGAAGCAAACAGTGTCTGCCTCCTCCCGTGTTTTTCCAAAGATCTGACACGTGAAGCTACAGCGTCTCAGCAGACAGGTGTTGCAGCAGTCTGAGATAGCCCGGCCTCGTAACGACGACGCCTCACGTCATATCATTCGGTATGGAACGCAATTAGGAACAGCCTTGAGGGAAAACAATGTTCATGTCATGAGGTATGAGAAATTTCTGACAGCTACCATTTTCTACTTAGAAAGCATAGAAGACCGGGGGGGTGGGGGGTGGGGGGTGGAATGCAGGTTGACGCCTTCAAAGCTGATACAGCTCAATAAGAAGAAAATATTTTAAAGTTAAAACAATCAGATCAGTCTTTCGGAACAAACTATATGTTTGTCTGTGGTTAAATACAAAAACGTGGGCCTTATCTCCATGAGATCCGCGATACTTGCATGCACGTGCATGCACGTATACTCACGCAGGACTGTGAGAGAGAGAAGAAGAAGAAGAGGTGATGGAAGCTGTGATCAGCAGACTTAATATTTGGTTATAGATCACGCGCAGCACCCAGTGCCAGTGATGGATCTGCTTGCTATTTCCCATTGCTGCTCAGCACAAAATGTGTGAAGCAGTGTCGGTAAAGCTGCAGCCTTCAATATACAATATGCCACATTTAACGCGGCGCGGCTCACATAACAATCAACGTGACGAGCTTGATCAGCACCAAACCAAGGCTGGGGTCATTGCTATTACATAATTGAAAAGAGAACATTTACCTCTAATCACCTTTTCAGTGGATAGACTAAAGAAGAACGTGATGTGGAGACTGTCCAATCTGAAGAATGAGACCACAAGACCTGAGTGGAGGACAAATTCATCCTGGTCCATGAATCAGACCACCCGCATTTCAAGCACATTGGACATTTTGTTCTCTCCAGTGTCAAAAACCAGTAGAGGACCTGCAGGACCGTCTCGAATCACAAGGCCGGTTTTCTGGGAGCTGGAGTTCTTTACCTGCAGAGATGAAGATCAAACCATCTTCATCCGAGACCTTCTTCCATCTCTACGCAAAAAAAATATGCATGTGTAAGGTCAACACCTGTTTATGAAGGAATTTGACATTCAAACCTGAAAACATGAACCTGAAATGGGGTGATGGGACAATAACGCCAGATCCAACCTGGTACCTGCACCCGGTAAATCTAGCACAGTCACTCCAATATAAAGACGGCTATAAATGCCAGCTCCTGGGCTCTTTGAGGGGAGCATGACAAAGGGTTTTAACAAAGGTGGGCCTACATGTAGCACAGGGAAGTCTCACAGATCAGGAGGCATGACACCGCAGCCCAGGGTGACATGCGACATGGGCCGCAGACACGGGCTAACACACTTTTTATAAATGCCCCCATATCCTCTTTTTAATAACCACTTATACTGTCACTTCCTGCCCATCCATCATCGTGAAGGTCCGCGCCACGCTGCTGCAAAAGCCCATGCGCCACCACACACATTCCTGCACATGCTTTCATTATTTGTCCTCGGCGCCCATTTCCGCTTTTCGAGTATCGCAGACGCATCGTCTTCTGCGTCTGTGCGAGGGCTCAAATGGTATATAGTGTGTGTTATATACTATATGAGTGTGGATCCCATGGGTGAGGTCCCAAGGTTCTCTGCTCATCGAAAAGTGCACGTTTGTGCTTGTATCCTTTTTGTCGCTCTGTGTGTATGTGTGTATGTGTGTGTGTGTGTGTGTGTGTGTGTTTTGGGGATGCACTTTGTGTGTGTGTGTGACTGCATACCCATGGGTCTTTGCCTGAATGTACTTTTAGAGTGTGTGTGTGTGTGTGTGTGTGTGTGTGTGTGTGTGTGTGTGTGTATTGCATGCAGCCATGTGAAGCGTGCGTGCCTTCAAGCTGCCTCCAGACTTCTATTCCCAAAACAAGCTGCAGGGCTTCCGCTCAGGTTTGTGCGCACGCGTGCGCATCCGTGCGTGCGCCTGTGTGTGAGGCGTGCACGTTAAATCCTTTTGCTTTTGTGTGCAGTTTTATACCTGTCTGCGTGATTTTTTTGCACGAACGTGTCTCTAGTCCTGTCTGCCAACCTAGTCACCTGTCTGTCCTTTACCATATCCACCTGTTAGTTAAATGCCTTCCTGTCATTCTGTTTACAGTGTGCGTTTGACCGTCTTTGCTGAAACTGAACCTTTGAGTTGCCAAGCCACAGCAGGTGACGCCTTACTGAAGTGAAATCCACAGATATAGTGCCCAGCTGATATTAAAGTAATATCTAAGGCATCCATTTATTTTGATCACGTGACCACCACCGGAAAAAAAAATGCAATTTAATTACACCAAAACAGTGTCTTGTACATCACTATTTTAATTGATGCCCAGGTCTGGCAAGCAATTGATTTTAGTTTGTCCTGCGACTTGTCATAATGGAGTCCGTCCTGCTATTAGAGGAGGTTTAATTATTTAATGTCTAAAAAAAACCCTCACCTCACTCAAAAACAGTTCGTACATTAAATGACACTGTAATTGTACTGCAGCAGTTAATTTACAATTTAGCACAATTGTTGCTGCAGACAAGAATCAATCTCATTAATTGTGTCCCTTTGCTAATTTCAGCAGAGGACCTTTTTTTCTGAAACGATAACAAATTATTTAACGAGCACCTGTGATTAAGAGAAATATAGATTTGTATTTAATGATTTAGATTTATTTATTAAAATTTATTATGACAAATACTTCACGTGACACCCCTCTCCCACCACATGTTAAATTCGGGCCATACCAATGCTTCGGGCCAAAGTGAATATGAAACCCGTTTATCTGTGCAACCCACAGTAGAGTCCGGAGAAGAACACTGGGACGGGGGAGTTACCGTAATCGCTCCAAAACACCAGCCTCTGATCTTGTTAAAGACTAATTGACGTTCCATGTTAACGAGCTTTACCTTAATTAGTGGTATTAAAAAGAACACTGGGTGCAGCGTGTGGAGGGGGTGGGAGAGGGGTTTGGGTGGGCCACAGGATTGAGGAAACTATCCACCAATGTTGCATCAAGCGCATGATGAAAGGGAGGCGGAAGAAGGCGAGGGAAAGGGAAGCAGTGCAGAGGAAGTCACAGGTTGCTGGGGTGAGGGAAGAGACGGAAAGGAACGAGGCGAGAAGAAACAGGGGGATTGGGAGAAGAAAAGGAAGACAAGCGAGGGGGGGATTGAGCTAAGCTTGGAGGTTTTCTGTTCAAAAGTCCACTAATCAATGAGGTGAAACTGATGAAGAGAAAAAAAACAACGGTGCACACAAATGTTGACTCCATTCCTCTCCTCTTTTCCTCTGTGCCTTCTTCTCTCACTCCGCTCTTCCAATCAGTAACCTGGCTCCCCTTGCATGCCTTCTTTTACCCCCTCCCTCCTCACACCTTCCCTCATCTTCCTCTCACTCCACACCTTCTGCCTCCCATCACCCCTCCTCTCCGATCTACCCTCACTCACAGCTGGTACTGTACGGGCCTCTCTAGGCTAATGCACCACAGATTGGCAGAAAAGGGGGCTCGACGGGACCCTGAAGGCAACACTGTTGCCTGACGGGCAGCGGTGCATGCAGTACCCTGCTGCAGTAGCCCTGTGTGTGCATTTCACTGGGCTTGCAGGGGGAAATGATGAACTGAAGGCAGCATGTCACCTGTGGGTGAAAGAGCTGATTGAAATTGATAGCAGCGAGTGAATTCAGCTGAGGGAGGAGGGAGGCGCAGCGTAAAAAGGGTAAAAACAAACAACACATTAATTCCAATTTCCATCCAGATAAATGCATTGAGCGGCCTGACAGGGCAGGCCGACATATCTGCTCCTTCACTCCCAGTCACTGCAGCAAAGCTTTAGAAGAAGCAACACAGTGCTTTTCCACTGTACAAGTCAACAGTGTGATCTTGGTGCAAGGCCTGCTTTGTTTTTGTTTTTCCTCTTCTTCTTCTTCTTCTCTGAGAGAGGAGATGGGGTTGATGGCGGCTGGTTGTGCATGCGCCTGTCTTTAACCTCTCTCCTCCAGGAAAGTACTGCAAGGCAAAAACAAAAAGTTCTCTGGGCACCCAGAGGGAGTGCGGATTTGGAAATCTACGCACAAAGTGCTATCTCACACACTCCTCCAGCCAGCTGGAAATACACACACACACACACACACACACACACACACACACACACACACACACAAACCTGCCTGTGCCAGGTGTCTGAGTGTTTGAGGCAAGTCAGTCCACCGGGGGAAGATTCCTCGGTGGCAGCAGAGGGATAACAGCGTGCTGCCATGCATCCCAATATTCAGCGTATCGGGATATAAATAGATCAGGGGGGGGGGGGGCTAATCGGCAATCTTGCGGGCTTAGCAGTGGACACACACACACACACACACACACACACACACACACACACACTCCTGCGCTACCACTGACCACGCAGCCAGAGAAAATGAGCATCAACAGATATGATCACCTCAATTAATACATCCGCAGCAGAGTGAGGGGGAAACTGCTGCAGCCAGCGCCGCTGTGCGAAGACTTAACCCCCCCAACCCAAACTCTGCCTCTGTCAATACTGCCAATCAATCAACCAATCAATCAACCAATCAATCATGCACAGAACATTCCTGGCAAATGAAAAAAAAAACACAGCCCAAAGGTTTAGACTATATGATTCATCTGTGTACGTGTGTGTACGTGTTTGTGTACGTGTGTGTGTGTGTGTGTCACTGGGACATCTATCCCGGCTGCTGTGGAGAACATCTGCGTAAAGGGGCTGTAAGAGGCTCGTGAGTTTCCAGGCGCAGCAATGACAGAGGGGTCAAAGCCCCGGTGCGCCGGCCGTTTGCACCTCTCCATGCCCGGCCATCCATCTCTCCATCACGGGCGGCCGTGCAGATGCCGACACCCGAGCCCCCTGTCTCTGTCTCAATGACGCGTAGCAGCCTCTCACTGCCCGAGCCGCAATTAATCTAAGCACTTAACCGAGTCTGTGCGCGTGTTTACGTGTGTGTGTTTGTGTGTGTGTGTGTGCGCGCGAGAGAGAGAGGGATGAAGCGGCGGAAAAAAAGAAGAAGAAATGCCTCTGCACTGCAAATGTCATGTAAAATGAATGTACTCACTGTTTTTCACCAGCCTGTCCCCCCTCTCTTCCTGCGTCCCTCCATCCTTTTTCACATCCTTCTCTTTTTGAGGTATCCGTTTTGCGGGTGTCCCCCCCGCCGCCGCCGCTGCCGCCGCTGCCGCCGCCACCACACACACGCGCGCACACACACACACACGCGTGCGCGCGCACACACACACACACACAGACACACACGCTGGGAAAAATGTTTATCTAAATATATATATGCTCTACATGTATTCAATTTCTCCGATCCCTCTCCTTACCTCTCTCCCTCCCTCCCTCTCTCCTCTCCCCCCTCTCTCTCTCTCTTTCTCTCACACACACACACACTCTCTCTCTCTCTCTCTCTCTCCCTCTTTCCCTGTTCTTTTGTTAAAATTCAGTATATGCGCCCCGTCACCTAGCAACCGTCAACCTCTCTCTCCCCCTCTCTCTCCCTCTCTCTCTTTTCCTCCCTCCCTCGCGCGCTCTCCATCACTGGCGACACGTGTTGAATGCTAAACTTAGCGGTCCGGAATAAAATTAATAAAGGAATGGACGCTCTATATCTCCGCCTTCCTCTGCCGGTTCCCGTCGCTCCCTTTCACCCTCGCGCGTATCATAATGCAATATAAATATTTACTAGAACCACTCAGCCCTCTGGTTGCCCCCCCTCCACTCCCTTGCCTCCCTCCGCATTTCCCCTCCCTCCCTCCCCTCCATCCATCCATCCATCTCTGGCTGCCTCCCTGCATCCCTCCCTCTCCGTCCTGCCTTTTTCCTCCTGCCTCCTATCTCCTCTTTCTGCTTCTCCAAGCAAAACGGAGGCGCCACACCAGCATCTGTGAATCCGCACGTGAGTGTCACCCTGCCCGGCGCTTTGTTGCATGGAGAGCTGCAGCAGCGTGCGTGCGTGCGTGCATGCGTGAGTGTGTACGTGCGCGCGTGTGAATGAGAAATCCATACGTCGCATGTCAGTGGGCATGTGTGAGCGGCTCATGCAGCAGAGAGCGGCTCATGCAGCATCAGTACACTGCGGAAGCGCCCTTTATTGTGGCTTCTGAGCTGAAATGAAAGATTTATACTTCAGTAACTTTTCATTACAATTTGTTGAGGAGAAATGCACCAGTGGGTTATGCTAAATGACTGCAGGCTGTGTGTTTGCTCATAACTCGCTTCAATCCAGAAGTAAATCTCGGGGGGGGGGGGGGGGGGAAAAAACACCCCCGGGCGGGGGGGGCAGGAGGTGCAGAGTACATTAAATGTGCGATGTGTTATTTTCCTTATTACTCTTACTGTGTGTGTGTGTGTGTGTGTGTGAGAGAGATCTGGCATCAGCACCAATCAATGCAACAATTGTTAGGCTCAGATCATCATCGTTACCAGGCTGCATAGAAAATGATCCTGTAACTGAAGCTTAACCAGCAAAACTTGCCTTCTGTTTCATGATCACACATAAAAAAAAAAGTTCACATTAGTGGGATAATAGTGTTCTCAATTCTAGCGCCTACTGTGGGACAAACAGGGCAAAGGTTGGATCACATTATTGACAGATGTGTGTCTTTCCCCTGGAGCTTTCACAAATGATCACCAACATGAGACTTGCTCCAAGGCACACACAAATGCAGCAGGAAAAAATACACCAAGTTGCAGTATTGTCAGCTTGTGTGTGTGTGCGTGTGTGTGTTTGCACGTGCGTGTGCATGTGTGTGCTCCGATCAATACCCAGCGGCCATGTCCCCCTTTATCAGACTATGAAAGATCTGTCCTGAGGAACCTGCATCGCTCTCCCAGACTCAGACATTACACGCCCCTACTAGGTCACCGCATCGTGTGTGTGTGTATGTGTGTGTGTGTGTGTGTGTGTGTGTGTGTGTGCAATGAGGAAATGAGCAAATCACTGAAAATTTAGAAAACTCAACACACACTTACCACCAGTTTCTTCTTGTCTGTTTTCACCAAAGATGTTTTCTGATGCAGTGATGCTGCACTGGAGGCAAACGGTTATAAACAATAAACTGCTGATGGTCACTCAACATGTACACTGATCTATGGTCAGTTTTTGGATTCGGTCCATATGTAATAAAGGTTAGAGTGCAGGGCAATTATGCTGATCTGTGCATACTGGTCCAGCGACGAGACTCCAGATGGTACTAGACGAGTGGTGACTGCTGTTTCTGGGCCATATGATCTGTGATGGGGATCTATATCTGGTTCAATGGTGCATTCGCTGTCACCGCTGTGGTATTAATACGACAGATACACATCAGCTATTCATACTTTCAGCTACAGGAAAAAGGTGAACCTCCCACCGTGCTCCTCATATCCCTCCTGTTATCTGTCGTTGCCACATGCATTCATCTTCATTTGCATTCATCAATCAATTCATCATCACAGCTTGCCCCTTTGCTCCTCTCGCTTCCTTCCTGTTTCTATGATGGTATTGCTGCTTTGCCCGGGGGCCTATGGAGATATTGGGGTGGTAACATTATGGTTTACGAAGCATGTGATGGTATGCGTCATCACTGTATTTACCCCACAGAGTGGGCTAGATGCCTCTGTGGCACACAGAAGGGCCTACAGTGTATGAATACATTTACTGTACGTGAGCGTTGCAGTGCAGGGGTGTGTTTTTCCGCTGTGGTTAATAAAAGCAGGACGTATGATTGTGGCTTTTGTTGATGCCTGTTTGTTTTTCTCCCAGTTCCACGAAACTGTCTGCGAGAGCATGTGTGTATTCGGGTGTGGGAGAGTAAGAGAGGGTGAGTGTGGGAGACAGTTTGATTTTTGTTGTTTGATGTGACTGGGCGCCGCCATCTCTATCTCTATTTACTCATCTGTTTAGCTCTCAGCTAACGATCAGACAATAAGGGTTTCTCTTTCACTTCCTCTCTCTTTCTCCATTTCTCAACGGCTCTCTAATGCACACACACGCACACACACGCACGCACACACACACACACACACACACACACACACACACACACACACACACACACATTTTTTTTCCCATGAAAAAAATTAGCAAAGTAGCTGCCAGTTAATTTCCAGTGAATTGTTTAATACTTATTCTTGACTTAACTTGTTCATCATTCTAACATAATCCCTCAAAAAAAAAAGTTAAATCATTCTCTCGACAGTTTTTCTAAAGTCCAAAGTAACATCGGAGCTTCGGAGCTACTAATAATTAATTATTTTTCCAGAAGTTGAATCTCTGTACTTCCACCATTCTTCTACTGACCTGCATTAGTGTGCGTAAGGGAACGTCCAACATCTGGGGCTCGATAGCTTTGTTGTCTTTTGTTGCTTTATTAAAAGGGGCCAGACGGCAGGAGATAAACTCAGATGGGCGGCCTGCAGCTTCACCAGCCAACACAATAAACCTAGCAAACGATACTTAGGACTCTGACAACCCACAAACATAGCAGAGAAATATTTATCAAATACCGCAGCGACTTTCCTAACTCTTAACCTGATGCACACATGTTGGACACAAACCATTAAGATATAGGCAAATATAATCCAGGGTGCAGATAATGAGGTAAATGATAAAGTAGTACACAAGGAGTGAGAGCTGTTGGTGTCCAGCCTGGTGGTATACTGTACCTGAAATGTCATTTAAAATATTCACACACAAAAAAATGTAGTCTCTTAATTTCCAATCTTTGTTTCTGTTATTTTCGTTTTTGTGTGACTGTTAAGTTTCTCCATCTGGTGCCTGTCATTAAACAAACAGACCTTAAGCCAGGGGGCATATACTGAGATTCCCACATGCTGCTGCATCAATTTTTATTTCCATTGGAGTGTATTTGACTCGGAGCCACTGGGATGACGCCCTGAGCCTTGCTGCCTTGCTGGAATATTAGCATTAAAGCTATGGAGCTTTGACATGGAGAGAGGAGGTATGGCGTGGAGCTTGTTAGATGAAAGCAAATGGAAACAGGGGGATAGGAGTGGGCTGGTAAATGAGGTGACAGAGCATCGCCATGTTGTTCAAAGCTCTAGAGATGCCTCTTTAACTTTCTGTACATTTCCCCGCCACGTGTGACTCTGCTTTGCATTTGGTCACCGAGGATGTCTCTCTTTCCCTTCTGCCCCCGCTCTCGCCCACTGGGCAGAAAGCGAGGGAAAGTGGCAAATGAATTTCCTTTCAGCGGCGGTGTGCGGAATAGGAATAAGCGCCGGGGCCACAGTGCGAGCCGCTATCTCGCACACTGAGGCCAGCCTTAATCCACCCCTCTGCCCCTTCCCCTTCCACACATGCCTCCAAATTCCCTCCACTTCATTCCTGGAATAAATTATTTAATTTCTTTTTGGTCTGCAGCATTTCTATTCCGTCTCTGTGGCATGCCTCGACTCGTGTGCCTGTGGAGAGTCCTGATGAATGTGTTGGCCTCACATCCTCTGATCATCCCTGCTCTGTATGCCTTTAGATACGCACTGGCTTCTGGCTGCCTCAAATGCACATAAGGACTTTCTCTCTTCCCCACTCTCTCCCAGACTCGCAAATATATAAAGGAATAATGCGAGCTGTAGAACTGATCTGGTTCCTCTATCTCTATCTCTCTGCAGAGACAAAAAAAAAACAACCACATTCTCGCCCCTCCACTGTGGCTGTGAGCTCACAATGTTGCTCTCTTGTTCGGATAATGATTACATTTAAGAACACTGAACAATTTCAAACATCATCTATAATTCATCGAGGAACATGCATTAAACAATGTATGGATTTCAGCTCACACCGCTGTGTTTGTGAATATGGAGAAAAGCTGCAGATAAATTATTCTTTTTTTATAATTGGAGTCTTAGTAGTTGATTAGCAGAGCAGGAAGCCGCAGTGCATGTAACGGCACATGTTCATATGAACACACATGTGGAGGGGCACTCATGTGTGTATGTGTATGTGAAAATAAATGAAGGCAATCATATTTTCTGTTTTGTCAAGTTCTCATGTTGGGCCAGAACATTGTCTGCAGCCCCTAACGATGCTGGATACGACCTCATCTTTCTCACTGGCGTGCGCGTGTGTTTCCCCACTGGGACACAGCCTTGACAACATGAGATTGTGGTTCGATAAGGATAAGCGAGCGCTCCCGTTTCATCCAGGTCACTGAGGGATTCACTTCCAACTTCTAACGCAGCAGAAAAGCACACATGCGCGTGCAGAAACGGCGTTCCCCCTGGCGGGCAGTCCTCCAGTGGTATCAATTAAGGAGCCGGCCCAATCAATGTCTTAGCACCAGCCTGATACTCGACTACAAGGAGATTAAGACTAAGCTTACATCTTAACATGGAGGAGCCAGCCAAACAAACATATGTGAGAAGACCCCCCACTCACAACACATTACACAACACAACAAACAGAGACGTTAGCAGAACAACCGCCCTGCTCTTTGTCTGATGTTCTGGCGTGGCTGTCTGCTGTGAGACACTTTGTGATGGGAGAACAATAATGTGTGCGTCTTCTTTCTCTCACTGTTATCTTTTTTTTTTCTTCTCTCCACTCGTCTCTCCCTTTGCAAGTCTGACCTAAATACTTCATGTTTTTGATGACTGGACAAAAACAGAACATCCAGTTGTTGTCATAGTCGAAGGAATGGAGGGAGGCTAAAGGTCTGAAAGGCTGCTCCTCATCACGCTTGATAACTGTGCAACATGTGGCTCGTAAAACAGTCAAACCTTATCCCCAGGCTGCTCGATTCATCGTCTTAAATCTTGCTCGGAGCCCGACCTTTGACCCTGCCCTGAGATAAAAAACCGCTGCAGCCTAACAACTCTGTGCCCTCCACCAAGCTACTCCTAATCCAGGCCCATGAGGGAGGGGTCCATTATTCACATGCTCGAAAGGGACACGAGATGACCTTTGACCTTGGCTTTTGACCACACCTTGCGATGGAGGAGACACGAATGCAGCAGTGGCAGCAGGCCCAACAACTAAGAGTACGCTTCTTCCCATTTTTTGGCTACATTCAGAACTGTAGTGCGCGCGCGCACACACACGCACACACACACACACACACACACACACACACACACACACACACACACACACACACACACACACACACACACACAGAATCAGAGCAGGAATCTCATCAACGAAACACGTCACCAGTTTTTTTTTTACGGGCACCCATTCCTTTATTTATTTTTTTAATTGAATGATGTAAGGGGATGTGATTGGTTAATGTCCACTCCAATTCCATCATCGCCTGCTCCTATGTCTCCGTCCGGCAGCACAGGAAATAAGGACATGCAGTGCTGACCAGAAGTAGCTTTTTAAAATGTCTAAGATAAAAGCACCGGACTGCTTCATCAGCTACATTTTACTCGCAGGCATTGGATGATTAATTTCGCAGTTCACCCCAAAACTAATCATTTTGCCTGTCATGGTAAAGTTGCGTGCTTTTATTGCACACATCAATCACGGCTATAAGTTAAAAGTTCCCCAATTTCAAAATAATATTGGTATTTACCTTATTACTCATCATATTAAGTATTGTACATCATGAAAAAGAATGTTTGAATTCCAGCATATGGGCCTCAAATATATATAAAATAAATAAAACTTTGCATTGTTGATGTGAATAGTGACTGAACCAGTGAAGCGCGACAGTTCTTACATGAGAAAACAAAGATCACACCAGATGTTAACATCACACACTCACAGATCGGTTGTGGTTGTCTTAGACTGTGACTGGGCTGGAGAGTGCATGAGCAATGCATTCAGTTTGACAATATTCCATAAAAGCCACTGTGACTTACGGATAAATACTGATTTTTAAAGGAGGCACATGATAAATCTCAGAAAACATCTGTTTTCATTTGTTAATCAAGCAGGAAAACCAATATGTTGAGCAGCTCGACAATTTGCAGGATCAGATACCCACAGGCGCCGCAAGACGTCAGCTTCCCGGTTCCCAAACAACCATACAATCAGAAATAAACAATCAGTCGGAGGGAGCAATGACTCATTCGGCTGCTTCAGCTGAGTGCATGTCGAAGTCACCACCTGCCACCCTTCACCGCGGTGATGCAGCCGCTGCCGGAGCCGCCGGAGCTCTGTGTGCCTTCAGTCCAGGGAGACTCGGGGCAGGGGCGAGCGAGGCCCACCTCAGCTCCCTGAAGTGGATTCCCTTCTCTAAACACTGATCTGATAAGATAGGAGCAAGCCCCAGCAGGAATTTGTTTTCACCGCTCTTTCACTGCAGTGAAGACGATAGCGAAGACGTGGCGAGGAGAGCGCCGCTTTGGCCCCCGTCACAGGACACACCGTGAACTGGTTATTGGTTTTGGCTCCTGTCAGACGGAGCAGAGAAGCCAAACATCTGCTTGACTTATTTGACGGGGAGGTAACAATATGTGCTTGGCAGTCTGCATCCGCTCTGACTAACAGGAGAGGCGAGCGGCCCAGGACTCAAGGACATAGGAGAGAAATGATGGCTGCTTCGATTTAACTACTCACTGACTAAACACCGATTCAATTAAACTTGGCTGAAGGTCATGTGGCAACACAATGTGAGCGAGTCACCGCTCTGGTGATACTGAACCCAACGGCCCACTTCCTCGACCCCCATGCAGCGTGTCGGCCATTCATATATCCTGGTCGCTGTCAACACCTGGGACGGGGGTGGGGTGGCCCGTGTGAGGAATGTGCTTCAGATCCAGACTGATGTTAACAAACCGCGTTACATAATGTTGCCAGATAGAAAGAAACGATAGAGGATGTTACGACTGAAAGTATTAATGGCGGCCGAGCAGGAATGGGAGGGTGACGTGGGGCCACAGGTGAGGAGGTCGTAAAGTAGCAGCACAGTAGGCGGAGAGCAGATACTGTGGGTGGGAGGAAAGAAGAAGAAGGCGAGATAAGGAGGGAACAGGCGAAGGAATTTGATGAGGAACTGAAAGCAGCGGCGAGCGGCTGAGGGGAAAGGGAGGAGCGTCAGGCAGACAACAAGGTTCCACACGAGCAGACGGCGACGGGAGTCAAACAAAGCACAGAGAGGGAGAGAAGGGCAAGAACAGGTAAAGTTAGTTAGCACATTTCAGTCTTGCCTCACAGCTAATTACCCGTCTCTCTCTCTCCTCGGGGTAGTGAAAGAAAGCAAACAGACAGACAGAGAGAGAGAGAGAGAGAGAGAGAGAGAGAGAGAAGTAAAGAGAGAGAAAAGGAGGCACATGAATGAAGGGGAAGCAGAGGAGTGAGCGAGGCGGTTAAGCGAGGGAGCAGAGGACACTCATTGACAGAGAGGACGGACTTAGATCCATGGACCACTGATATCAGCCACGCAAAAGGAGGAGGAACGTCAGGGAAGGAGGCCACGGCAGTGAGACAGCGGGGCAGTGAGACAGCAGGGCAGTGAGACAGCGGGGGCACATGGCTGCAGTGTGATCTGCTATGCAGCTGAGACAGCAGAGGTAGACAGAGTCAGAGCCAGCTGCCATAGACAGGACTCTCACTGTAACAGCACCATGTTGATGAAAGAGTACCGCATATGCATGCCACTCACCGTGGAGGAGGTAAGTGTGTTTGTCTTTCCCACACTCCAAAAGACACACACACACACACATGGAAGACAATAGAGAGGGCCATTGTCGTTGGAACTTTGTAATCTCAGAAGTGTTAATGTGCTGATAAGGAAGTGAACCTGCAGGGCACACACAGAGGACCTCCTGCGGCCGCTCGCCGTGGGAGCGTTGGTATATACTGTGTATGTTCTAACAGGAAGGGGCCAGTGCGACGGCGCCAACGCGCAACGCCTGGCGTGCAGCATCACAGCCGTCGCTGTTGTTTTTAAACTGTTGTCCCATGTGTTGCACACCTAGTAGCAAACACAAAACGAGTCGGACTGGTTGCCCCTTTTTTTTTTTTAAAGATCTGAGATCAAACAAAGGCGTTTGGCACAGAGGTTTATGGACACGGGAGATCCCACCACAGAGAGGGCGTCCTTCAGGGGGGATGTCACCTCCTGTACACCCCTCCCCTCCCTTCCCCCACGCCCCCCCCCTTCAGTTGTTCCTGTTACCACAACAATGACAGTGACAAATGGCAGGCCAAAATAGGATTTACTGGATAAGTAAAAGACACACACAGAAACTCTGAGCTTGCGGCAAATCCTCTTTTTCCAGTGTGTGATGTGGGTTCAGGCGCAGCGCAGTCGGTACTCAGTTAACCTGAAACCAAGCAAAAAGAGGCAATGTGCGAGAATGCCATATCCAGTTGTGCGTCTGTAACACAATCCAGCTTCAGCGTGTTGAGGAATGCTCAGTATTGTGTTGTGCTGTGGGAAAAGCTGATGGCTGTAGCTCAGGTAACGGGGGAGGGGGCGGGGGGGGGTCACTGGCTTGACCTTTGGTTTCAGCTACACACACACACGCTCACACGTCATAGACAGCAAACATTTTGTTTATGGAATAGCTGACGCACCATCTAAAAGTAGAAATTGTCAGGGGTTGCAAAGAATTCCCAATATGATGATTCATGAAAGCCACATCAAATCGCCTTTAATTCAGTGTAGTCAAGAGATAATCTTTTTGTGAGTAGTGTAAATTGCCACTTTAGGGGATTAATAATTGTTTAGGGATATGAGTCAATTCTTTGTCTATGAGATGAGTACACAATCAAAAGAAAGCATCTAGGTCTTTGAGTGTGTTTTGGAAAAAAAAAGCGGAAAAAAAACAACAACATCCTGTTGTCATTGTCAGCCAACAGATAACAAATTCAAGCCTTTGTTCTACCACTGTATCACAGGTTTTTCCAGCGCTGCTTTGAACTCCTGTTTCGTTTTAATTATGAATTCTTTCGTTTTCATTTCATGTCACAACCCGCACCCCCCTGCGATGACGAGCAATCGCTACGTTTCAGAAACTCACATAAAAGAATGAAAAGAATCTCTTCACCTTTTTTGTTTTTTTTTTTTGAGAAAAACGGTAGAAGGACAAACACGGGCCCAAAAACTATGAAATCCGTTTCTCAACTTAGTTTCTGGATTCGTTTCTCAACACGTCGCCCACCATCGCCGTTCAGAGAACATGGGAGTGATTTGGGGACAGATAGGTCCAACTTCAACTTCAACTTCAACTCATTAATGTGTCCTCTGTTGTTAGTTCTACGAATGTGTAAAAACACCCAATGCCATGATTAATTAAATCCCATGAATACACAATAAGCAAACACCGACTGTTGACACTAGCCAGTAATTGGAAGAAGAAGGAGTGTCACATGATGTCAGCCGGGTACAGTGAAGGATGGCAAACTGATATCTGCCCTCCTCTGCCTCTCAGCCGCCACATCTGTCACTGTTTCTACTTTTAATAAAAAAAAGAAGAAGAATGCTTTAGTGGCACACCAATATAGGGCAACAAAATAAATTACACAATGAAAAGAACCGCTTAGTTTCTCAAAATATATATATTTTTTCTTTTTTTTTAAAATAGTAACTTTAAAAACAAAGTTTACCAAGTGACTCATTGAAACAAGGCTTAGGATGAAAGGAGTAACATTGAAAGCAACAATAATGGAAAAAAAATATGAATTCAGAAGTTGCGTAACACTATGCAACACTTGACTCATCCATATGAAGATGCCCTTGCCTGATCATATTTGCTCACAACAATGATGTTTTGTTTGTTTTGTTTTTTTCCTCCTCGCTCATCATGAATCTCTCCTCTGGCTCCAGTACAAGATCGGGCAGCTGTATATGATCAGTAAGCACAGCTGCGAGCAGAGCGGTGGGGGAGAAGGGGTGGAGGTGGTGAAGAATGAGTCAAACATTCACCCGCAGTACGGCCCGGGACAGCTGACGGAGAAGCGGATCTACCTCAGCAGGTAGCGTGCACTCCTAACGAGTTCCTGCCTTCCTAATGATAAAGCAACGCGAGCCTTACCCTCCTGTTGTCAGCTCTGGCGTTCTGATATACGATTGGGTTTGATCTTTGATCTCTTGCTTCACTGTAAAGCTTTACATCCTGTCGAAGCTGCATGTATCACAGTGACAAGCCATAAAACATCATTTCAGCACAGCAACACCCAGTGCAACCTGCCCACATCTAAAGTCCAAGTGACCTCAGTGTGAAACATGTTCAGGCCTGTGCTGCGGGGTTACACGAGGGATGTGCAATGTGCCATTATCCCACTATCCAGCAAGCCCACTGTGTGTGTGTGTGTGTGTGTGTGTGTGAGTGAGTGTGTGAGGTTCAGACAGCTAAACAAAAACACCTCCACGTCATCCTGACAGTGGTAATAACAGGATGTGTGCTCTTCTGTAGTTTTAGCTTCTAATTCTTCCGTAATGTTAAAAATACATCAGTCTTGACTGTCAATTGCTAATTAGTTCAGTATATAGTTGTTGGGGACTGAAGACTTTCTGGTTTTCCACTTTATGGGGCCTTTATTCAAATAATCATGAATATAGCTGACAAACAGTTTCAAAATAATCCAACGGTATGATAGTTTGTTATAAACTGTGAAATTCCCAAGAATTTCTGAACTTGTCAACGTAATCAAGGAAACGTGGGCGGTACAATACTGCTACAATGTTGTCATGACTGTTCAGCCGCAGGAATTTGAAGCTAAGCAAGATCGCAATGTTTCGAGCAGACAAGAATGCGTCTCATCTGATTCAGAACGGCAGTCCATTCATCAGCGACCTGCGATTTTGTTGGAAGCCCTCTCTCTCTCTCTCTCTCTCTAAAAAAAAGAAAAACATAACCAGAATTCTTATTTAGATCCGTCCCCTAACCTTTACTCATTACCCTAATGTGACCTCATCTCTTATCCTAATCACCACCTACAAACCAAAGCACTAATCCCAAAAAAAGTCTTAGCAGATGTTGACACTGTGGAGGATTTTCCCTATCTTTGTGCTTGTGAGACACAGCAGTGAAAATATGCTACAACACAAACACACACGCACACACACACGACACATAATTACAGCTGCTGCAGACTATATGCCAACTCTATCATGTTCCTACATGTGACTTAGAAGCAATGCTAACAATTCATCACCACAGGTGTAATTGGAAATGAGTCATACAACTGAAAGCAATGGTGAGATTAGCCTACAGGTGATTTGACTATAAATGGCACACACACACACACAAAAAAACACTTAGTGGCCTCCCGTATATAACCCTATATATACCCTATACCTCCATAATCTCTCTCCCACTCTTAGCCTCTGACACACTGTGAGTCCACTCTCTTCCTGTTGTGCTTTCAGTAAACTGCCGTCCTGGATGAAAGCGTTTGTCCCACGATTCTTCTACGTGACGGAGAAGGCCTGGAACTTCTACCCGTACACCATAACAGGTGCGTTTGTGTGCCTGCGCTTGTTTGCGTTAACACAACGGCTCACTTTCAAACCTAATGCATTTTGCAAAAACTTATTTACTTTTAACAGCTGGTTTTCCAAGTCCCGTGAAATATTTATCACTGTGTACATATATATATATGTACGTATGCATGTATGCATGCATGCATGCATTCATGCATTCCCCCTGTGGAAACATGTTGAAACGTGTGTGTCTTCACGTAAGTGTGCGAGGGCAATTGTGTGCTCATGCATGTATGAGTAACTAATGGTGTTTTTTCCCTATCCATATTGAATGTCCCTGGTGCTGCAGAGTACTCAGTAAGTATTCTCACACATCATTTACTGTACATGAATGCAACAGAGAGCTCATCGCTTTCCACTATCAGAGGATCTCATCTGCATCCACTTCCACTCTCTCCATCTCTGCCCCCGCCACCATGTCCCCCCCTCTTTTACCCCTTGTCACCCCGAAGGTATCGTTCCTCCCCAAGTTCAGCATCCGCGTTGAGACGAGATTCGAGAACAACAAGGGCGATAACGACAACGTGAGTATGACTGAGAGCAAGAGAGAGGTGAGAGAGATGGAGTGATTAGAGAAGGGTGGGGGGGGGGAGGTGTGTGTGAAGATGAGGGGAAAAGAGGGAGATTGTAATTTTCTCTGCAGCACAAAGAAAATGTTCATCAAATTGACAGACTCATTACTAGAAAAACACGGAAAAGCACAAAATTCACTATTGGCAGATCTATTATCCAGACATGCAACATGATGACCAGGGCTGCAATGCTGCATTTTGTCCGAGGCCAACACACGCACACACACACACACACACACAGAGAGAGAGAGAGAGAGAGAAAGAGAGAGAGTCAACTGCAACTATGCTGGCTGCGTCTGTGTACTTTAATCGAGAAGAGGAGCAGATACAAGACCCGACATGTCAAAGTATGGGGACGCGATCGTGCACCTGCAGATTCAGTTACAGGACCAGGGTTTTGCCTAAATACATTCGTAATGCGTTATTGGAGCATTTTGTGTCGCCCGATGCAATTTTACAATGAGGAGACTGTGCGTTGTTATACCCGCACGTATGTATGCACTGTAAAAACAGACCAAAAAAAACAAAAACAACACAACACATCCAGCTAATGTAACACATTCCACAAGAGGGAGTGAGACCTTGAATAAGACAAGAACCAAAACAAGCACCGTATGAGCATGGTATTATCTGACAACAGTTTATTGTGTTTCTTTATTTGTGTTTAACTGTAAACTGTGTAACCAACTTCTGTGGAGCCTTATGAAAGATTTTTTTTTTTTAAGGTGCAGTCTCTGTTGTGCCCTCATTTATCTTCCATCCTCTCTCAAGTCACACCGTATCCTGCTCCCATAATGCTTTTCTTCCCCAGCAGTCTTCTAATGCCCCTCATACATCCTGGTTTTGTTTTTTTTTTTTGTTTTTTTTCCCCTTCAATCGCTGCTCTACCCTCTCTCTGTTCTCTGTCTCTCCCGCGCCACTGTGATTTTCTCCGGGGGCCTCAGGGTGGGATACAGTGAGGGGTGTTATGGTGTGTGACCTTAGTTTTCTACACAGTTACACATCTACTCTCATCCTGCTCTGCACTGTGTGTGTATGTGTGTGTGTGTGTGTGTGTGTCTGCTCTCATTATACTGTGTGACCTACCCCATCTGTTTGGATGTAGGTGTTTGGGGACACTCCGACCCCAACGCAGAGCGTGAGTTTCCTGGATATCCTCAGTGACCCCATCCCTGAGAAGCACTACAAAGAGATGGAGGTAAGTATTATACTGTCATGGACACATACACATAGATTATACACCAGATCCAACCATTTCCTTTTATACAGCGGTGATCAGAAGACCATAAGAGCAAAACATAGCATCATGCATGCTGCATCGTACAGTCACTGTAAAAAAACTATCATCTGTGAACTGTCACATTCAGGTTTGTTTATTTTTGTCTTCCCCTGCAGCCTTCCTTTGTGATTGTTGTTAATCATTCCACAGCCCGAGCAGTGCGCTGTTACAAGTCCCAAACAAGTGCACACACATAACACTGTGTAACACACATACCTGCAGCGGATGTTTAGCATTGACCATAAGAAATTAACAAAGAAAAGAAAGCACGTCTTCAAAAAGCTCATATTAATTTGTTAAGGAATGAAGACTTGACGAGAATGTAGATAACGATCGACTGGAAAACAGTATTTTAATGTCTGCTTATCTTGACACGGTCTGTGTTTTTCTGTCTGAGAGAGCACAGGTCAGTAACAACACCCGCACGCCTCCTTTAAATCTACTGAACTTCATTCCTTTCCCTCGAAGGTTCAACAACGCGTCTTTATTGCCTCCAGTTCCCCAGAGATAAAGGTCAATTTACAGGCCTGGGTACACAGAGGCTCGCAGACAAGCACATGTCAGCACAGGTCATGCACGGAGCACACACATGTGTGCTCCGACAAACAAAACAACAACAACTGCCAACACACCCATTTGGCATTAAAATCACAAACACAGATTTGACATTTTTCCATCACTTTCAGTCGCGGAGCTTTAATGTGTGTTATCGTACTCTCCTGCGATCGGGGGATTTGAGAAGCAATGTGTTGGTGCACAAACACACAAACGCACAAAAGCGCACACCCATATCTCTTCCTGAAAGATGCCTCTCAGGGCCAAAGTTTCTGCAGACTCAGCAAGTAACATATAGACCCACTGTTTGCTCTGTGCAGGACCTGAGTCGGTGGCAGTCCAGTAAAACTGGCAGAGGACCTCTGGAGGAGGGGTGGAGAGACAAACACAAGCCCATCATGTGCTCCTATAAGAGGGTGCATTGCAGCTTTGAGGTCTACGGCTTCCAGACCAGGACTGAGGAGTTCATACACAGGGTTAGACAAAGCGTTTTTTTTTTCCCATCATGCCTTTTCCCCGTGCTGATTTCAAGAGGGTCGGATCATGATAAGATCTGCAATTACCGTTACAAGCCCTTATAGGTGTAATACAAGGTGGGAAATTAGAATTTACAGCAGATTGGTTTTTACTAAAGGCTCTGCTCTGTTTCAAGCACTGATTTCTCCATGTTACAGTGTTTACGTTTGTACATTTACACTTAAATGTTAAT
>JAFBJQ010000067.1:504505-540951 GCA_016785345.1 Trinectes maculatus
GGCTGCACTGTGCTATAGAGGATAAGAGAAGAGTTTTCACGTGGAAGCTTTCACGTGGAACCTGCAGCTCAACGTCCATCTGCACTCAGGAGCGGGAGAGAGACCGACACTGGAGAGAAAGATAAACATCTGGAAAGACAGATGAAGAACAGAACTTAGATATAAATACAGTTTGACCAGTCAGTAAGTAAAGCTGGAGCCTGATTGTCCCTGCTACAGAAAAGTATAAAAGAAAACATCTGTGCATATGTTTGCATGATGTCTCCCCTACTTTAATGGCATTTTGCCCAACCACACTGATGCACGAGCTGCACCTCCAGATCAATAGTCCCTCTCCATTCATCAGAGGGACAGTAATGCAAACGCCTCATTTGTCTGACCGCATGCCTGTGTCTGTGCTTTCACGCTTTTTCTGCATCTTTAACTCCGCTGTTAAACGAGTGACTGTTTAAGCTGCACAGTTTAGCGTGTTACTAACATAATCGCTTAGTCCACGTGATAACATCGGCCTAATACGCTTTTGCGACTGCGTGTGTGCACCTGTGCATTCGCATGTGTGTGTGTTTTCGTGTGAGTGTGTGTGTGTGTGTGTGTGGGTGAATTCCCATGAGTGCAATTCTCGCATATGACTAAACGGTGAGGCCAGGATGCTTGTGTTCCCTCATTACAGTGTCAGCAATACAGTTTTTAGCCCACTCAACCACATAAATGACTTCAAATCCTGTGTGTATTAAGCCTCACCACCGGGAACCCAATTTGTAACCTCTGCCCAGCAATATGTTAACTGGACTTTATCTGGGGACAGGCAGAGTGTAAAATTCATACAGTATCTGAGAGAACTAATTGAACCAATTAAGAAAGTGAATATGGATTACTGTGGGACTGTGAACACACACAGGCCCTCCGGAATAGAGCTGGAGACCACTGCTTTCACGCGATAATGATTGTCATTGCAAATGGATGGCTGTGCAGGGTCTCGGTGTGCCGCGCAACACCCCAAACACCCCCAACACCCTGCCTGGCTGTGCATTGAAACTGTAGGGTTTTCATTTCCGTAGCAGCTGATCCCAGGGCTGCAGTTCCGGGGAGTAATTAATTGCCTGCAAGTGGAGGAAAAGTCAAGGATAAGTGTTAAAACTGTTCCCGTCTTGTGCGCACACTCGCGTCTCACGCACAAACACACAGGAGCAGGGGCCATTTTTCACACAAGTGAAGTATAAACAAGATCCCATGCAATAACTTTAAAACATATTTAAAAAGAAAATGAGACCTCACGCTTTAGACGTCTTTATAAGCCAGCCCATAAAGCCTTCTGATTTTAATTGCCCCACCATGGCTATTAATAACATAACAGCCATTACAGTCAGATTGCCCATATGTTTGCTAATAGGAGCGGATGAATTAGAATAGTGAGTGAAATACATTAGAATACAATGGTTTGTATTGATCTACAAAGGTAGAATTACATTTCCCCTCCAGTATGTACATTCGAACAACGTTTTGTTCTTGTCAGCGCCCAGGAACAAAATAAATAACACGGCAGAAGATGTACTGTGTTATTGTACTGTACGGCTTTTAAGACAGGATTACTCCAAAACAACAGAAACTTCATATGTTATATGACAATTTGTCATAATACTGAGGGGAAAAAAAGTTGATTTATAGGCTGCAGGCAGAATTCATTGTAATGTTCCGAATGATGCCTCGGGAGTAATAACACATAATACAAGATTTGAGAATTGACCTTGTTTATGTCGTTCTTTCATTTATAGATAGACACCAAGAATGGTGTAAGTGGCTGGATGTATTATTATTCATGATAAAATATATTATTATTTGATTTTAAACTGAGAACACATAGCATTTTAATAACTTCATCCTTCTCTGCGTTCAGTCCCTGAGTCAAGTCACAGTAAAATATCAGCTTACTTAATGAGCAGGTCATACGGTTTTAAATGTGTGTAGCTGTGTGTGTGCGCGCGCGCGTGCACGTACATATACACGTACAATATTTGGCAAACTGAAAACTGAAGTCAGACAGTATGGTAATGACTACCCAAGTCTTAATTCTATATAAACGCCCACACGCTTTTTATTCTCCTGCTGCCCACATAACATCTATTACAACTTTCCATAGCTCGAGGCCAAGTCTTCCTCTCCTCTCCTCCTTCACACCCTCTGTCTCTCCATCCCTCTCATCTCTGCTCATTTCCAGCTCTGCAGCTGCACTGTCTTATCACACCAATGAAATGGATCTTCGTTAGGTTGATTTTGCAGCAGGGAAACTGGGAACTTTCATTATTGGAGCGGAAGAGGACAATGAGTTAAATGGAAAACATGAAGAGGAAGTGAGCCGAGAGACAAATCAAAGGGACCTGGCTGCTTGCCTTACTTTTATTTCAGGTTCTTGCGAGATCTATAGATACTGCCTTCAGGAAAAACCCATCCACCCTTGAACACTTGATGGTGTTAACATTAACTACACCTGTGGGATTATGGAACACAAAGTACAGTCTAGAAAGAGGCTGCTCTTTCATTTGTTTGTTTGTTTGTTGTGTTTTCATGTTCACACTAGGCCCAAACCTGACAGTATATTTACTATACAGCGTTACTGCATCTGGATAAATCCTGGCTCGGATGCAAAGCAGATGCAGATTGGACGATGATGACGCTAGATAAAAAATAATTAATCAATGGTTACCACGAGTCATCTGAAGTAAAAAAGAAATTGTGATTTGCATTCTGTGACATGTCTGTTATTAATAAATTCTAAACCTTTGGTGGCACTGGTGATAAATTTGGAATTTGGAATCATCTGGATTCATCTTCTAAAGATCATAAAACTCTGGGGGGAAAAAAACATGGTAATTTATTCAACAGCTGTTGCGATATTTCCTTCTTAACCAAAGTGGTTGCCCAAACAAATAAACCATCCCTGCCATTCCTGCCATCATGTTGCTAGCATGGCTCAAACAACACTCCAATACCAAACAATTACCCTGAGTCAGTGGAGGCTGGAGCAGAGAACGCTGCCTCAACCCACCGATGCATTATTGTGATTTTTTTTTTGTTCGTCTAAGGTGCATTAGTTAAAACAAGTAGCCTAACTGGAAATAACAAATGGTGCTTTTAATTCATTAAGTGACATTGTGTGAATTCCCTGGCGTTATCCGGCGGGATGGAGTTTCAGCGTGCCCGTGAGTCTACTGCCTTTCTACTGCGGGCGACTGCTTTATGCTGCCGTGTCTGCCTGCTTCACAGGCCTATTACAGAGACGTCAGGGGAGTACCAGACGCCGACAGAGACAAACAGGTCACCCTTACCTGGGCTGCAGGATAAACAATTTCCCCTCCACCACGACTCTACCTCACTCAGTTTCCATCTTTCTTTCTGCCTTCATCTGACTATTGCTCTTCTCTCATCTTCCCGGCCTGCCCTGCCTTCTGATTGCTTCTTTCCATCCTCTATTCCCTTTTCTGCCCACCCCCCTACCACTCTTCTCCCAATCCCAGGCTGCTTCCGTGCACAGCCCTTCCTCCCACCGCCTCTTTACACAGCAGAATTAATATTAAAAAGGTGTGTGTGTGTGTGTGTGTGTGGTTAGAGGGAGGGGTGACGAGGAGAGGACAGTGTGTACGATGACCTTACTCGCAAATCACCGCCTCGTGTACACCAAGCGTGTCCTTGTTGCAACGCCGCAACGGGCTCCGAGCCCCAGACCGCAAAGCGGCATAAACAAACACACACACACACACACGCACACACACAAACATGTCTGCTGACTGTGTCCTCTCATTCTCTCATCCACTCATCGTCTGCCCTTAAAAACATTCACTTGGTCTGCTCTGGCGTTTAACACCTGATATCCCACACGTGTGGTGGAGTGCTGGAGCAGTGCGGAGCGTTTTGAGGGCTGACACCCCAGTCTAGTGGAACAAGGAGGAAGAATGTGCCTGCAGCTCGTTCCTCTTTAACTGTCACAGAAAGGGACAACTGACGCCAGAGTGCGTTGTCACTGTCTCGGAGATGCACACCCTTTTAAAAAGCCCCGGAGCGATGGCATTTAACATGAACAGGGCGGCTTCCGTCATGCGTTCAGCTGTGTGTCACCAGCAAGACCTTGCATATTTACGTGCAATCCCATCCACTGATGTATAATCACAGGCATACTGTGTGCGTGGATGCATACAGTAGGTGTGTGTGTGTGTGCGCGCGAGCATGGAGTTCTGTGCCACTGTGGCATAAATCATTGCAGCTGAGCAGGGGGTTGGTGCCGCTCTCTCCATCTGTCTCTGTCTGCCTGGGTGAGGTATTTTACACTGATGACAGGGCGAACGGAGGGAGGCGAGAAAAAGTGAGCCATGCTTGAGTCGTGTGGGATGGACAGGAAAAGTAAAGGCTGTGGTATCTAAGGGCAGCGGGCAGCATGTGCATCATATGAGTGTGAGCAGCGACTTCGGGGAAGGGATGTGTTGGAGCCTTCAGCTCACATAAATCGCATCTCTGCAGGGCCTGTTACTCACAACCCAAGATCTGCTAGTGTGAAACAGACTCTGCTATCCAGTGCTGGGAAATAATACTGTCTGTATAATGTCTCTGCAGGCCACTCCACCAGCTCCTGCAGAACTCACACTGGATACATATGAGCGAATGCAACTGGAAGCTAGAAACTTAATACCTGTTTGGACTTGCACCGACTTTATGCTAATAATATGGTCCATTCCTTGACTCAGTTTCTTGTTCCATCTATATGCATCATGATTCTTATTCCAGACACTGCCTGACTCCGTCGGGTAGTGTCTGACTGCCCACTGGTTACTTCCCTTCCATCTGTCCTGCTCAGCGTCTCTTAACGGGATAAACCGGTGCAGAACAGCTCTGGAACAAATCTATCCAGAGCTTCCTAATCAGGTTGTCAGAGCGAGGTAGGAAAACGCCCTTCAAAGCACAACACATAGCTTGTTCCACTGAAATGTCCTTGCAGGACAGAATAAATCTCACACACATCCAGAGACTGTTCCTGAACTCAACCTGCCGTCCGCTCTACCTGTTTGGAGTCGGAAATAGTCCAGGGAGTACGCAGGTAACATGCTCAGATCTGCACATCATACAGCTTTGACAGCAGCGCCACCACTGGACACTGACCCGTCCAGAGGTACCCACAAGAAACTGTGAGAGCTTAGTAGAAAAACAATTCAAAAGCGGGGAATAGGTTTTTGGAGGCTGCGTTTACGACTCGTGTTGCATCCCTCATCCCTCCTATCAATTTGGATTTTCTTTGGAAGACTGAATGACAGTGACAGATGGGAGGAGAGACTGTTGGCTTATGAGGTTCTTTCAATGAGGAGCGAGGGTCATGCTTGGTTGGCTTGGTTGTTAAGGTAGAGGGAGCAGAGTCTCTCCAGACAGACAACCAGTAGCTTGCCACAGTGCGAGATTTGGTTCTGGGTTCTGAGATTAGCTCAAGCATGGCAATCTCTCTTCAGAAGATTCTGGAGGGCTTAGAGAGGCAGCCACAGAGCAACAGCACAACTGTGGCACAAAGTGACAGAGCCGCGGATTATTTAACACAAACACAAAACTGGCAACGAAATTGTACAAATTATCACAGCGACGTGATTGTTGCCATGCAATTTATCCTGGTGTTTACCAGACGTGCGCAACATTTGGGAAGCGTGATTGTTTGCTTTCTTTGAGATAATTATACGGAAGAATCGACATGTGATATCAACATGAGAGTTATGTTTCTAGCCTGTGTGCTAAGCTAAAAATGCTGCCTGCAGCCTCGTAGTTAACCATCTTACCTAGCTCTCTTTTAACGGAATGCTGTATTAGCGTCAAAGCATCGGAAATGCATCACTGAAGCCGGTGTTGACAGCGTGCAAGGACACGCTGTTACCTTCAAACCGAGAGAGATGTCTGAACTATGCGCTGTCCATTTACACCCTGTTACAAGACGTCAAACAGCACTGCTAATCATATGCGTGACAGGGACTGGCACAGCTTAAGCACACAGCAAGTTGTGTATGTGTTTACGTACCGATCCCCACACACACATATAACAAGGTCAGCGTGATCTGCGACCGCCTGTGGTCATATTCAGAGCATATGGAATAAGGAAGCAGGTGGAAGTTAATCCATACTATACTCCTGCAGTCTCCATGACCTTGAGGAGGGATGGGAGCCCTAACATCCTCATTGACATGGATGCAGCATGGCCACAGGGTGAATGCGCCTGCCAGCTCACCCCGTTTCCCTGCAAAACAATAGAAGAGTTAAAAGTCGTACACAGATGCGCACTCACGCACGTGCACACACACATACACACAAGCGAGAAGCTAGGCATGCACAGACCCCAAGCATGCATCTTTTATGATTACAACGCTATCAGCTGGAGGCAAGGTTGGTCTGTGTTACGCTGCTGCTGCACAGCGGCTGAGTCTGTGAGGTGGGCTGTCACTGACACTCGGCCTCGAAAACAAGTCGTTGCTAAAGAGTACAGGAAGAACCCAGCGGGACGCCAACAGGCAGCGGTGAGCGGTGCGGTCTAGTACACATCCTACACAGGAACTCAACCGCGTCCTCTGCAGCCGCATGCACGTGCTCGTGGCTTTGTTTTATCTGATCTGGGTGTAATTGTTCTTCTACAGGACAGTTACTCTCAAGAGGACAAATCCACAGTTCAGGTACAGGTAGCTGGACAAGGTGCTCAGCAGGTCTGAGATCCTCGGTGTTGAGTTCCATGGTCCATATACTATTAGCTGGCGGCTGTGACACCGACACTAACATGTCCTCAATGACCCAACACGTAGATAATCTATCGAAATTCAATTTAAACGTATGAAACTTTGCACTGTAACGGTTTGTCACAAACAGCATCTACCAGGGTGACGCAGGTAACAGAAGTGACATTCCAGCACAGTCACAACAACAGCCGCAGAGGCTGTTGTTAAAAAGACGTTCAATAACACACATGACAACACAGGAAATTGGACAGGACAGGGCACATAACGAGCAAATCTCCTGTCAAAAGGCAAAAGGACCAGTTCACTAAAACCTAAACAAGAGGAGACACCAACTGTCAATCTTACATCTATATTTGCCACTTAAATTTCAATGTCTTACCCACTTGCCACCGGGGAGAAATTGGCTCTGCCTAATGTGATTTTTGATGTGACTTTAAAAGATATCTAAAGATAGTTTTTTCCGAGTCTCTGTTAACCTTATTATAAAGATTTAAAAACTACATGATTAAATTTAGAAATCAGTTTGGACCAAAATGACACTCATGGCCAACTTTCTAAAATTAACATCATTGTTATGCAGAGTGACTTGAGAAGAAAAACATCAGTCATGAAATGAAAGGAGACCTACCTTTGAGGTTTAGTGGCCATTTGTGTCGGAATTAATGGGAATTGAGTAATATTTTTTTCCTGCCTTTTTTTTTAAAGGCATCTTACTTAACACGTTTATCTTATTGGTTGGCTGGTTATGTGACAGGATCTGGAATGCGACAGTATATGGTCTCGTGTCACAGGGATGGTTGGAAGGTAATGGGATATAGGAATACAGAGGAAAAGGCAATTTGCAAAGAAGCAGTTGTGGGATCGATTCTGCAAATTCTTAAACTAAATTGATGTTGCCCCTTTAAATTTTTGTAAAGAAACAGTTGGAGTATAAGTTGAAAAACAAAAAAATTGGAAAGCAATGGACAGCGCAAAGTGTAGCATAAGCAGAAGATTAAATGTGAGTTGGTTCACAGAAACATTGCTGAAATAACAAACATCTGATACGATCTGAAACGCATAACACTGTGAACACTGGAGCCAGGAGCGGGAGTGTGTTATCAGACAAAGCGAGGGCTGAAAACATGCCGCTGAATCACCTGACACGCAAATCATAAAAAAAAAACACAGTCGAAGCTGGAGGGAAAAGAATTCCATTTACACTTTGAGGAATTTCTTTTCAGACTGACGAAGTGAATCATGAAACAGCTGAAGATGTGAATGTTCTTCACAGAGGGAGAAAATACAGAAGACGTGCATGCGTAGATGATGTATGTGTGAGAGGTCACTTAAGACTGGAGTCTATGGGTCTTTGCTTTTCTGCTCCCGGGCAGAAATATTACCATAACCAGCTAAATAGCCACAGTAGTAACCTTGTGCTAATGCCAAAAGAAAGGGGAAGGCTGCATATCATTAACTAAATACAATAATATGTGTGGTTATAGGTTACTTGTTCAAGACTAATATACTTTGTGGGGAGCAAGGCACCGGTACATCAGACTTTAGACTTACAGCTCTACCTCATCCTGTTTTGTGCATAGCTACATGAATAAAAAGCAATGTAACAGCAGCAGCAAATGCCTGAAAACAGACAATGTAATGTAAACATATAAACTGTTTTTCAGAATACAGGGGGTCCTCGAGTTACGACGGTCGCGAATAACGTTGTTTTCGTGGTTAGGACACATCTCCCGTGAACTTCCTTGTTTCGGCTTAAGCGGTTTCCCCGTAAATACGTACAGACTTCGCATGGGAACTAGTTGGTGAGCGCTCTCTCTGTCTCTCAGCGCGCCTGCCGGCTCTCCAGCACCTCCACAGCTGTGTTTACTTATGTGAAATGGGGGGGCAGCGACAGCCAGTAAGGAGATGCACACGGACACAGATGCGTTCGGGATCGTGGCAATACCGTAGGTTTATTCACAACACAGGGTCTACACGGTTGATAACAGAAATCTAAAGGAAATGCTCATTACACTCGCGATATCAACCCCTACGGTGTGTCAAGAGGGACAAAAAAGGCAATTCACCATAATAAACTCTTATTTTAGCGTGGTGTTATAGCGACATCTGGTGGCACAATGTATGCACAATGGCACAATGAATGTATGGTCCGACTTACGTCGAAATCCGGTTACGACACATTCCCAGGAACGGATCTCCGTCGTAACTCGAGGACCCCCTGTACTCATGAAGAAAACAGATAGACATGTTCTTATTCTGTTGTTTAACGGTGGTTGGCGAACAACTAGGTGCATTACCACCAAATCACAATACATTACAGCACATTACATTCTTCCCCATTTGTCGCCTCTTACGATCAGCAAGGGGATGCTGGAGACCTATTCTCGCCCGGGTCCCCACGGGGAAGTTAATCATAGCTGTATGTTAAATGTCATACATTGATGTATTGACAATCAATTACAGTCTGTCATATTGGCTTATTTATCCATATGGTGCATGGGTGAGGCTTTGTAGAAAAAATGTCTTACAGAGGACGTATGTACACACACACACACACACACACACACACACACACACACACACACACACACACACACACACACACACACACACACTGTCTATATTTATCTCCAGCTAAGCCTACAGCATGCTAGTAAGATTTTTAAGATGAGGACACTTCCCCAAAAGCCTCTGGGTTAATTTCCTCTTGTTGGTACAAGTGCAAACGGCAACGAGGAGCGGGATCTGGCTGATTGTATGAAACGCTGCAGCAGAAGCAAATGATTAAAATGTCCTTTAACAGATTCGTTAACACAAAACCGACAAAGCTGACTGATGTCACGAGCGACGATATACCTTCTATAAATAGAAATAAAACAGTCTCACATGAAACATTTAAACTCATCTACATGAGTCATAATTGGGGAAGTGGTCTATAGTCTTTATGGAGTCTCTGGGGTTTGGGATTACAGTTGGACACTTTCGGAAAAAATAAGGTGACTCTAAGTCCAGGGGAAAAAAAAACGTTCAAACAAGAAAAGGTAAAGTTGGTTAAGCTCTCATCCCACTGGATATTGCAGATTAACTACTGACTGTCAAGATGCTTGGTTGGAGCTGCTGAGGTTTCTGCTATTGTGGCAAAGGTCAGTTCAAGCAGCAATACATCAAAAGCAAGTCTCCCCACCCGCTTTGTGACTGCTCGCAGCCCATTAATGCCACACTGGCTTCGCCTTGAAAATGAGGCCCTTTTCCTTCGACGTCTTTTTTGTTGTTTTTTTTATTTTTTCCAACTAAGCAGAATCAAAACATCTGCGGCACAGAAAGACTGTTCAGTCGAGCCTTGTTCTGGTGCTAATTAGTCCAATTAGCCTTCCTCATCTCACACAGTTTTAAACAAAGACAAAGACAGCGGCTCCGCTCGGCGTCTGCAGTTCTGCAGTTTGATGTGTGGCAGCACTGAAACGCTGCACAAGCCTCTAGTTACACACACAGGCGACTTTCAACCGTTTCAGGGCAATCTCCCTTTACTGGGTAAAACTCTACCCTGACATAAATATATCATCAAATAATCTGTGTATTGTGCAATAGTCTGAACTGAAACACGGCTCCCCACCAAAACAAGGAGGTAAAATTACCGCAGCCATAATTTTATTAATAGCGATGCTGAAGGGCAAGTTACCATGCTGATGGTCTGTACTGTGTGATAACAGGTTTTATGAGGAGGAGCGGATGAACGAGTTAGACAGAGCTGGACAAGCAGCTACAAGGATGTTGGGGATATTCGGTGCATAACTAGAATAATGACTCATTCCTCAACAGCAGCATCTTTACAGAAGAACTTTATCATCACAAACCATCCCACATCTTCACTCAATTATTTCATCTTATGAATAATACAAATTAAACAACGTTTGAAAATGCTATAATAATGTACAGTAATACACTGATATCTAACTGCTGTCACCTTGTTATTCCTACCTTGTAATGGCAGTGAGAACAACAACAGAGAACAGAAGATGATTTTTTTTTTTCAAACATCGCCTCCTTGGGGCAAAGCAGCAGTAATAATTCACCATTTTTTTGAAGCAGAAAACAAAATTTCTGCAGTTTTTTTTTTTTTTTTTACTGAATTCCACAAGGAAATTCTACATTCAACTGTTTTTATATTCTGTCTATAGACTTGGAGAGACAGTCTGACGGGCAATATGAAGAAAACGGCTGTACAGATAGACATGAGATAAAGGTTAAAAGTGTCCCCGTCTGTGACCAAGAATCTGTTCAGCCGTGGTCTTTGATTATTTCTAGTTTAATTATTTAAATATATGTTTACAAGATATCATTTGCTGATATATAATTACAGTGTTTTATTATGTTAAAGTTTGTGAACACTATAGAGCAGAGGTTCTTAACCTTTTTGGCCTCGGGGCCCATTCAAATAGAACAATACAATACTTACTGTGATGACTTGAGTCGAGTCAGCTGGGGACCGTAGCCGCTGGTGGTGACACGTGTTAGATCTCGACCTGGTTGCACAACAATTTACGGAATGTTGTTTTTATAAGTGGCTCGCAATCAACTGGCGCCACCTCCACCATCTACTGGTCGATTGCGATCGCAGTATTGCGATCCCCTGCTGTAGATCCCCCTTGCGGCCCTCTAGGTGGCGCTTGCAACCCAAGCGTGGGTCCCATGGTTAAGAATCACAGCTATAGAGCATTTACCACATAAAGAGGATGTACGCCGTCAACATGAATATCTTGATTGGCAGAAAACACAAAACAAATGCAATTAGTATATGACTGCTAGCTTGTTGCTACACACACTGAGACGCCAGTGTGTGTAGCTGTGGATTGGAACCCAGCAGTTGGTCTACACCTACAGTTCTTCATTGACCCTCTTATAGCCACACAGTTAAAGAGATAGAGATTATTTGATGGTGTTTACGTTGCATGTTTTGGGTGGTGTGGTACCAAAATGCCCGTTTCCGGGCTAATACTGTAACCACGAGGACGGTTCACTGCCGGGTAACGGACACACAGGCTACAGTCGCTGCTGAGAAATTAACACCCGTCCGCCTTCTCTCACATGGTGGATAATTGCAGAGCGCACCTCTCTGCGGAGCACCAAAGATATCGAACTGCAACGACCTTCTGCCAGTGATCAAAGCATACCTCAACCAGCCCCCCCTCGCCGCCACAACCCACCCCACCCCAATCCGGACCCAAGAGACGAAACAAGAGTGCATGGAGTGGCGTGGAGAGATAGATGGAAGGAGGGAAGGAATCCACGCGAATCAGCTCACGTCTCAGCGAGAGAGCCTCCTGCTTTACATATGAAACACACCTTTCTCCCTTAATTCCCATGAAATCGTGCGATGGGATGTTATTGCAGCGGGGGCTGAAGAGGAAGTCATGTGGAACGGCTACAGAGGCCATTACAGAGGATCCTCTCATTACACCCTGGTCACAGCTTACCTCTGTGAAAACACACTCTCACACCTTTATTCTGAAACGTGTCGCCATGCATCCACCATCACGCCGCACAGGTTCAGATCCCTCTGATGTGTCTGCACAGTCGTCTGTTATGTCTTTATATTCCCGTCTTTGACTGGGACAGAGATTGATCCTCACGCCACATCTCGGGCCTGTGATCGTTCAGTCAGCTAATCAGCTCAACCGGCTTTTAAAGAGGCAGCTCGTTTCCAATGAGAGTGTCTCATCTGCTTAAGTGAACAAAAAAAAAGTACATCAAGTCGAAAGCGAAAAAGAGGCGAGTCTGCGAAGGCTTCAGAGAAGAACTTCCGAGCTTCTCCCTCAGTTTCATGTGGGTCCATTAAGACAAGCTCCAGTTAAAGCCGAGGGACTCTGCTATAACTCTAGCAAGTGAGAAAATGGCAAAAAAGTACAGTAACTAATTAGAGTCCCTTGTAATTATCCTTGTAATAAATTAGTCATGTTAGGATCTTGGCTCCGGGGACGACAATTTCAGTTTGTCCACCAGTCGATTACTTTGGTGCTGCAAGATGGATTAACTGACAACGCTGACTGAGCAGCGGCAAGGAGACAGTCATGTCCTTCTTTTAGTGGAACGTCTTGACAGCAGATTGATAGTCATGAAATTTTAAAATGTAAATTCCCGGTCTCCCACAGGATGAAGGTGACTCTTGTGCCTTAATCGTTCCAGGTGGTAAATATGGGAGCTGCTGTTAGAGGCGTTTGCAACTTTAACTATTTTCGTCGCTTCACTGTAGTTATTATGACCGGAAACGTGTGTGTGTGTGTGTGGGGGGGGGGGGGGGCCCCTATGGTACAGTCGGAAACGTGTGTGTGTGTGTGTGGGGGGGGGGGGGGACCCCTATGGTACAGTATTACTTATGCATGATGATACAGTGGTGTGCCCCATTTTTGTTAAATGCCACCTAGGGTCCACCCCTGTATATAAAGGATCAGGTGATTGATGAGAGAATTTATATTAAATATGTGATTTGCCCTTTATGATCTCCGAGACATCATTTGGAGCAGCGTGTGGTGAAAATTATTAAGTTATTAGCCGCTCATAAAGAAATCATAAAGAGATGTACCATAACATCACCACGGAGCTGTTTGCACACTTAACATGGATAAAAGAGAAAATAAGCGGTACGACATAGAAAAATCTATTAAGACTTTAATTTTCTTAATGCTTTTAAATACACTTTGGACAGAGGGTGATATCCTTTTGCAAAAGAATACGTTACATAATAAATAAAAGCAAACAAATTGTATTTGGTGTCAAATATAACAAGAAAGGCATTGATAGCAGCAGAAGTGGCCAACAGAGTCTCAGTTACCTGTTATACCCCAGTGTTCTTCAGCTGATGTCTGTTTGTACAAGTATGAAATCTACTTAAGTTTCAAACTCTGCTTGGAACAGGAGTATTAAACCTTAAGTTAAATTGGATAATGTCTCAGGGCTGTTCCAGGAGACTCTGCACTAAGCTCGGAAATTAAATAAGAAACAAGGAAAACACTAGTGTAGGCCCTAAAGCACTGGAAGTCACAGGAGGTAGCATCTTACTCTCCTGCCTATACTTTTTTTTTTTTACTTTTTTTTTCTCCACACAGTAGGCAATGTTTCTTGATTGCTATGATTATCATAACCATCCATTCACATGAAGCTGCGTTTCTCATAGTCTCTCTGATGAAAGCCGTACAACAACTGCAACAACAACATAACGCTGTCACTTTGTGCTGAAGATCTGCCGATGCACAGGTATCTCCTTCCAACAATTCGCTGTAGCTGTCTCAGTTAGCGAGTTTATCATTATAGTAGAACAGGTTAAAAGGTCGGCAAAAAAAAAAAAAAATACACAACCTCAGCTCTGCCAGTTTCTGTGGTAAATCACAAAACAGTTACAATGACACAACAATGACAAGTAGTCATAGAGGAGGACATCCAGACAGTTATCAGACCACTCAAACGTTCCAGATACGGATGAGCCAATCATGATTGACGGCTCAGTCAGCCAATTAAGGACCGAATATAATTTTATGTAGATGGGATCTCTTATCTAAATTCCATTTATCTGAACGGATATAATTCACTGAATGTGTGTTATGCAAACAATTAATGTACCCAATCCTGCATGACCGGTAAATCATGATATAAAAGCAAGATCACTGTCGTCATTAAAAAAAAAAAAAAAAAAAAGTGCAGTATTTACTGTATCAAATACCGGGCTCATCTCTGGTCATGGGTCATATGTTACATATTCAACCTATAGATTATTTGATGCTAATCCTACAGTGCATTTTTCTTTTCATAAAAATGGTCATTTTGTACATTGAGACGTGCAGCACAGGTTTTGACGACGTCAAACAACACTGTTGTGGAATTAATTGATACTAAGTGGACACATGGGGGTTTTTTTAGGGTTGGACTGTGAAGAGTACTAAAACTAGCTTTGCAGGAGTGAGCAGGGAGAAGCAGGGAGGAGCAGGCCGGGCACTGCTGGGGTTTAATCAGGGAACAAAATGACCACCTGTTTTTTTGGTTTTTTTTTACAAAGCGACGAGGAACCTTTCACTCGTCTGATTGGTTCATTTGTATAGGGACTATTTGCAGGGCGCTGCCTGATTGCTCTCCTGGAGAACAGCGACTTGAGCAAGGCAACATGGTTATTCTGATGATTACACAGGATGACCATACTGGAGTTACTGCCCGCTGGCAATGAGACGACAGTGAAACGTCCGCTCTGAAACAGGAATACAGGGTTTTCTTTTCTGTGTGTTTCCCATGTATCATCTCACAGATCAATGATACCACACACACACACACACATACACATACACACATTGAGACGTGCAGCAACGATTTTGACGACGTCAAACAACACTGTTGTGGAATTAATTGATACTAAGTGGACACACGGGGGTTTTTTTAGGGTTGGACTGTGAAGAGTACTAAAACTAGCTTTGCAGGAGTGAGCAGGGAGAAGCAGGGAGGAGCAGGCCAGGCACTGCTGGGGTTTAATCAGGGAACAAAATGACCACCTGTTTTTTGTTTTTTTTTTTACAAAGCGACGAGGAACCTTTCACTCGTCTGATTGGTTCATTTGTATAGGGACTATTTGCAGGGCGCTGCCTGATTGCTCTCCTGGAGAACAGCGACTTGAGCAAGGCAACATGGTTATTCTGATGATTACACAGGATGACCATACTGGAGTTACTGCCCGCTGGCAATGAGACGACAGTGAAACGTCCGCTCTGAAACAGGAATACAGGGTTCTTTCCCCTCTACCTCTTTTCTTTTCTGTGTGTTTCCCATGTATCATCTCACAGATCAATGATACCACACACACACACACACATACACATACACACACACACACACACACACATACACAGAGGCACAAATGTGAGCATATAGCTACAAGTGCATTTTGGCATTAATGCCGACAAATAAAAACCGACATGGAAGCGCTTGTGAGCTGACACATATACACACACACACACACAAGCAGCCCTGTGTGCACAGTCACACATAGCCAGACACACCGGAGACAACACACACATGCTTGACAAACATACAAACTTGCGCACACAAACACTGCGCGCACACTGCTTGTTTGTGGCTTCTGCCAGCTTTCTCTCTGCATGCCGACTGTGTGTCTGGCACCGGGGTTAAGGTCTGGAGCCACTCGCAAGCTGTGTGCTCTGTCTGGCTTCTGCACTCTCTAAATGGGCTTTATGAATGGCTGGGACTCGATGACTGAGTCAACACCGGGGGCCACACTCAACCCAATCCAACAACGGCTTTTTGGAGATAAGTCAGAAACAACATTTCCCCCAGTGCAGCCAGGAAGCATGTTTTAATTAATACGCCACCAGGTTTTTCTCTTTTGTTTGGCACAGTAAACAGTGTGCGGTGGAGTGTGTCAGTCCACAGATGTGTTGCTTGTTTGCTGGTTTCTGGTGGAAGCCAAGTGCTTTTGAACCAGCACCGTGCGTGTTGGGTGCATGTGTGTGTGTGTGTGTGTGTGTGTGTTTGTGCTCTTGTTGCCAGTTCGTAGCCATGTTTGATCTGATAGCTGCAATGAACCCAGCTCTCGACATTGCGTGGAGCCAGTGACACTGACAGCCTATCAGTGATGGATGGATGGATGGATGGATGGATGGATGGATGGGTGGATGGATGGATGGATGGACGAAGCCTCAATTCACAATCTTGTGCCCTCATTTGGGTGCAAATAGTTTGCCCCATTCCTAACCATCTAAAAACAAGTACCTACTGTACATAAAGAGACATAACCATACCGCATCCTCACCACTGCTCTATCATCAGATCCAGCACTCTATTGACATTCAAATCTGAATCCAGGCTGAAATCCGACTCTACAAAGGGAGCTGTCGGTGGAGTGAGAGGGTGGAGGCCAGATGTCAGCGTTTCAAGCCATTCAGCAGCATCAAACAGTGTCGGAGCACGTCGCTTCCGTGACTTCCCAGTGGACGGCAGAGGGGAGGTACAGATGGGAGGTGGGGGAGGAGATGGGACAATCTGGCTGGGGTTTATTACAGCGGGAGACGGAGGAAGCTCTAGCAAAAGAGAAGAGCAAAGTGGTGAGGGCAGGAAGTTGTCGTCTCTGGTGTGGTGCTGGGGGAGCTGGGAGTGATTGGCTTGAGAAGGAGTAGGTGATGGGCCTGGGGCTGATTGGGCAGGAGGTTTTAGATCAGAGACAGAGCCTAGAAAACAGGTGGCGAAAAGATGGCGTGATTAAAACCTGTGTGTGAGTGAGTCCCCTTTACATTTTTATTCTTTGTTAAGTGTAAGCGACTCACTGTCACATGTAATGGCCTCATCCAAAATGTCATCTATGGACTGCTGAGGGTCCATCTGTGGCCAAATGAAGGGGAAACAAACAAAAACCCCTCAATTCTCACTGTGCAAAAGAAACTCGGACCTCTTCCTGTTTATCTTCTCGTGCTAACCTGTGCTCTCTGAATGGCCTCCTGCAGTTCCTCCTCCAAACTGCGAACACTGGGCAGCGTCTGCTCAGGACTCGCTGTAATCTGCACCGGCAGCTCAAAGTCCTGGCCAATCACATCACAGGGTTGAAAGCAAAACACCTGATCAGACAGTGGGGTAAATTAGCCTGCAGGTGGTGATTTGAGTGTGCTCACGTTTGAGCGGCTTTCTATATTAACAGCTCTGCAGCGTACCACTGTAATGAGTCATCCACATGCAATTATCCGAGGAATGTGTGTATGGATTTGTGCCTTACCTGCGTAAACAGCAACTCTCTCTGCGCATCTGTTTCTGCTTTCCCCCTCGAGCATCCTGGATCCTGTTGCAGGAACGGATGGAGGGATCCCCCACACGACTAGAGGAATTATTAAAAGGAATTAATGAGTTTAATTCTCATTAAATGAACTGTTGTTGTTGTTGTTGTTTTTTTTCCCAAACATAGCCAAGCTCATCTGTCCTCACCTCATTTCCAGCATTAGTGGAGCGGTCCCTGGGCCTGCTCCTTATCCTTTTCCTTATCTCCATCTCCACACTCAGCTCCTGCTGCTGCTGCTGCTGCTCGTTCTCGGCTCTCCAGGGAGCCCCACACTGCTGGGGCGAGGAGGACGACATGGGCAGAGTGGGACTGGGAGTTTCTGACGCCATGCAGGCAGGCGCCAGGAAGACGGCGTTGGTAAGACACTGTTCACCTGCTAAACTGACGGACGGAGCGTTTGTGAACCTGCTTGGGCCAGAGTTCAGGACTGCAGCTGAACCGTCACCGAGAATCCCATTAGGAATTCCCCGGTCGTGGATGTAGAGCTGTTGGTTCAGGCCGCTGCTGGGTGAGTCCGGGCCAGAGCTCGAGCTTGAGCCAGGGCTCTGGTTGTGTTGCAGAGGGGCGCAGGGCGGGAGGGGTTCCAGGCTAGTACCCGGTTGGCATAGCGGAGCAGGGGTGATGCAAGTGTGGGGAGGCTGGAAGGGAAGGAGACGCTGCAACAGTGCCGGCTTGGTGCCAGAGACGGGGAGGCCGCGCTTACGCAACTGCTGCCGCAACTCTGACACCTGAGGGATGGGAAAAGGTGCAGCATTTGTCTTAATCGTGAATTAGCTGTCAGGTGTATTTAGGGTAAACTCCCGTGTGATAAATGTGCGTTTCTTACCGTTAGATCAACAAGATTTGCAGGCAGGGGCTCGGATCCGGTTGTTGGGGTTGTGTGCGGGGGGGTGTGGTTTGTTGTGGCGGGGACAGGCTGCGGGTTCAGGGGCATGGCTCCAGACGACTTTGCAGGATCGCTGCGATCTCTGCTGCTGCAACGTGCAGACACATGAACTCACCCAAACCACATGAAGGCTAAGATCCTAATCCAGTTTGTGTTAGCTTTCACTGTCAGCAGCGAACTGTTGCATACCTGGGTACAACGGTGATCTGTTGTGGTTGTAGCTGCTGCTGATGGTTCTGCTGATGGTTCTGCTGATGGTTCTGGGGGATCTGAAGCTGAAGGAAGACCTGCTGCTGCTTCAGGAGGGAATACGCTGGGTCAAAAGACTGGGTAGAGGAAGGGCTCTTCTGTTTGGCTCCTCCCCCTGAGAAGATATACATTTTCGTTCTTACGCCATGTTTAATTGATTTTAGATTCGATTTCGAAGAATCAAGCAGCTGTTACCTCCGGCCCCAGACCCTCCTCTCTGGTCCGGAGGAATGTACTGGTGATACTTGAGTTTCTTCATCTTGGGTTTGGTGTCCCTGGGTTTGCACGGGCGGGACAGGTGGTTGAAGTTTAAGGAGGATGGCAGGGTGGAGGAGCAGGTGGGGCTGGGAGGCTGAGCTGTCTGCGGACACAAATCGGCCACATGTCGTTCCATTAAAACAAATCCACCACACTGCGGCTGCTCGTCAGCAACATGGAGAATAAATTATTAAGATATCACAGTCAAGGCGTTTTATGCAGTTTGACAGTATTTGCCCCGTATCAAGGTTAAGCCCTTACACAATATACACAAATGCCTCACAAAACCTCCAGATGACAGTATGTCCTGGTTTACACGTGCAGCCGTGCTGTTTGTGTGTGAATGTGTTAACCCACAGGGCAAACACTGAGCTACCCCAGCCGTGCAAAGTGACAGTAATACATGCAGAGCAGCTTCCAGCAAAGCATTGTGTTCGACGTAACAAAGGAGTGGGCATCCTGTTAGGTTAAAGACCTCTGCATTGTTCCATTATGTTTCGTGTTGTACACCTGCTGTGTGTTTCTCTCAACACGGCCATACACAATCGAAATGATGCTTTTTTTTTCCTGAATTAATATCAGCACTTTTATTTCCCTCCGTTGATGGTAGGATAACTTTATTTAGGTGGAGGAGAAGTTTAAAAGAGCTCATATACGAAAAGGTAAACAGGAACTATTTTTATCTTGTGACACCATTAGCAGGCGCTGACCCCACGTTACCTTTGGCAGCAGGGGTGTGTTGTGAGAGGTCAGAAACATCCCATTTGGTCTCCCGGTTGTTGCCATGGAGTTTGATTCACGCGGTGTCACGCTCATAGGTTTTCTGATGCCCTCGGTTGCCGGGAGCAACGCCAAACCAGACTGACGGCAGAAAATCAAGATTATCAATGTTGCTATACCAGTTGATATACAAATATTATACTATATTTATTTTAATGTGTTTATCAGGTGTGATTGGTGGGAGATGATTTATCAGATTTCGTCCTGCATCAAGATGCTACAACAACATCTCCACGTTGTGTCCTCACCTGAGGGTGACAGGGGGTGTGGTTGAGGCTTTGGCCCACAGCTGAGAAGTCACTCAGTAAGTGGTCACCTGACAGGCCTGGTAAAGCAGGAAAGGCTGGTGACTGGTGGACATCGAGCTGCTCAGTGGGCGAGGTGGAGGAGCAGGAGGAGATGTCATCTTCGAAGACATCAGCGGACAGAGGGAAAGACGCCGGACCTGAGGACGTGAAAGGTGAAAGGAGGTGAGGTCATAAGAGGAGCAGAGGAAATGAATTATGTGTGAATGCGGATGCGTGTTGGCTCACGGGTTTGTGGAGGCCGCGTGTGTTCATGCCGTTGCTCCACAGGTCCGGACGGGCGCTGGATCTTCTCAGCGAGGTCCTGCGCCTGGCGAGGCTTCTTCTGCCTCTGGGCGCCACACAGCGCTCGCTCTGCGGGTGGGGGAGACGGAAAAGCAGTGTGGTTTGGTGGAGAGACGGGGACAGATGGGCGATCAGCAGAGAGGGGGGGGGGGGGGTTGGAGGGAGAAATAACAGGATTTCAGAACATATGTGATGTGAGCATGCACAACATTTGTTGCCACAGGCGATCAGTCCCAAATCAAACCAGCAGAGGCATCAAAAAATAGTAAACACTCCTGCCCATTGGGAGATGTATTCCCTTGGATATGAAAACACACACACACACACACACACACACACACACACACACACACACACATCCACACAATATTTTTAAAAGGGCAAAAAAAAAAAATCCGACAGTTTAAAAGGCCAGATGTTTCCAGATTGGAAGGTTAGGTGGTGTGGATAGAGAACGTGAGATGAGAATAATTCGGTATTGGTGGAGAAAGATGGCCGATCTCTGCTGATGTTTATTAACATGTTTCTGTCCAGCTGACAACTGAAGAGACAAAAACAAACACATTGCTACATTTACACAATCTATTTCCTCACACAACAACAGGAAGTGCCATGCTGGTTTTATTTATTTTTAATTTTTTGGAAAATCTGGATTAGAAAAGGACACAGCAGCGTCAGAGTAGACGGGGCGTCACCTTGTGTACTTTCAGCCTTCAGACCACTAGGTGGCAACTTCTGAGTGGCACCATCCCCAGTGAGACGCTGCATCAGAGAACAGCAGGTCAAACCAACATGTCCACAGTGTGACTCGTACACTGTGAGAGGATCCTACTCACCGGAGCTTCACTCTGGTCTTTTTCTGCTTTTTGAGGGGAGGTGGTGGATTTCACCCCTGCGGAGACAGAGAACATGTGATTGGATGATGAAAAGACAATGACGCTGACATTTTTCTTTGAATCTAATTTTGGGTTTCTCGTCTTTCCGAGAGCATCTGAGGTTTCTTGTGCTTGTGTTGTGCAGATTTCAGAATGTGCACTGTTCCTTGTGTGACCTGCTTCAGCCTCAGATAGCTCAGCGGGATCTGAAGCATGATGCTGTGCCTCGCACCAAAGTACCTGAGGATGGGGTTTTTTTTTGTATTTCTAAAAAAAATGCACTACAGTCTATAATAATTTAACGGGTTGTGCTTATTGGCACAATTAACAACATATAACAAAAAAAAGGTTTTGAAATGTTGTCACTGTTTTTGCTCAATGCTGCTGTAATTAAACTGACTAAAAAAAAAAAAAGACAATCCAAAAGTTAAAGAAAGTAAAATAGTGGATATGCATGGGAAATGGGTAATCAATAAGCAATCATCTGTCAGCAAGAGGTGACTGGAGGATCGTTTATATGAAATGCAACCTGCAGTCATAGTGTAGATGGCTCAGTCACAATGTTAATGAGACACATAGACTAACCAGGGTCTGCATTGATCTCACTCTGCCGCCGGTTCTGGATCCTCAGCTGCAGGACTGAGAGACGAGAGGAGAGAGAGACGGAGCTGGTTTGGTTAAAGGCGATGGAATAGGACAAAAACACTGTGACATAACAGGAAGTTAGTTTCATTTTCCTTTAAAATTTTACTGACGTCAAAAGGTCAGAGTTACGCAATGTAAGACAGCAAGGTCACCGTTAAATGATACTGCCCTGGAACTTATATCACCCCCCTGCTTATAGATCACACACACATGTACACACCCACGCACATATTGCACACACACATATTAACATGCACAGACAGATGAGGTGAGGTACAGCAGGGACTATAGCACAGTGTGCTTCCCTGTGTGATACGGTTTGGCAAGTTTTGAAAACCTGAGAGACCTGATGAGGGGAGGGGACGGCTGCACAGGGGGCTGAGGGCAGCTACTATTTATCTCCACTAGGTCTATTTCTGTTGGTCCCATCCCCCCTTCAGCTGTCCCACTCTCTCCACACGCCTCTCACACATCCCCTACGCCGCACGTCATCCTCGCCTGTGCTGTTAACTATACTCTTCCTGCTTTTCCGGCCTCTCGGACGACTCTTTAGAAATCTGGATTTAAAGCACATTCGTGCACGATGCTCTGTCCTCAGGAGACATTAAAGACGCGGTGCTTGTCGTGGTGGTCTCCTGAGTGATTTCAGTGCATCTGCTGGCTCGTCCACCACAGTCCAGTTTTATATTTGTAATATAGCTCCGATTAAAATCATATTTTTAGAACCAGAATAGTTGCTCATGTTTAATCTTTACATTGTTATTCTAAAATAACGGCCACTTTCACTTCTTGACCACATTTTTTTGGACTGAATTTCTTCTTCTTCAAAGCATAAACATACTCCTATACATGCATATACATAAATACATATGTAAATATAAATATAAAGACAACACGAGGTAAAAACTTTTTTAAAAAAACATAAATAGAGTTGGAATAAAGTCTCAGATGAACTGTATTGTTTTATACACTGGCTGATAAGTTTGTTTTGATAATGGCAAATGCATTTTCCATGCTGGGTGTATGTACATACATGTGCATACACTGAGCAGCTGCCCTAAACAATCACGTTTTCCAGCAGGTGTTTGTTCACCTATGGGACCGTGTGTCTGTGTCATTTCCAACAGCTGCCCGCAGACACACAACAGTAGCCACTAAAACTTGTGGGGAAACTTGAACTATGCATTCACGTGACTGGTTGGGAATCAGCCTGAACCTGTGTGTACTTCATCATTAGCAGTGGTTTCTTACATAAGATGTGAGCAGTCTACACAGTGTAAACATTTTACATCAAATGTGATCCACTTCAAAAAAAAAACAACTCTTCAATTTTTTTTTTACATAAGCACATTATTTTCTCCCAATGTTTTTGGAACGTTTGCATTAAAGTCTTTGTCTATTTGTGTTTTTATACGTCACTTTTTTTTCACTGGTTAGAAAATCTCTTACTTTGATACAAATATTTTGTATTATAGCGGCTTTCAGTAAAAAGCTGTCAGATCAACAAACGTGTGTGTCACATACAGTAGCAACATATAGAGATCTTATAAGTGTCTTTGCATCCATTCTTCGCATCTCCGCATGTGGAGAGAAAACACAAAATCCATTCGCCTCGATCAATACAGTCACTCTATTGATCACATGATAGACATGCTGACACACAAGCCAATAACGTGTCCCCATATATTGACGCTAATGTTGCTAATTATGCCTGAGATGTGAAGCCGTTTGTGTGGGGAAAAGAAGAAATCCCTCCCAGGATCCTCACCTGAGCGGAACTTGTTCCGGATGAGGAGCGACCTCTCGGAGGCCAGCAGCGTCATGGTGGAGGGGAAGGCAGCGGGCAGCGAGGGAGTGAAGCGGAGAGAAAGAGGAAATTCCTGGTGTCAGTCGACCAGGAGGAATGGACCTCTCCTTCTGCCTCTCACCACTGGGAATGCAGGGGAGCGGAGGAAGTGGGACAGGGAGAGAGAGAGAGACAGACGCTTGTTATCCACTGATAGACACAAACCAATATTGATAGAGGCACACAAAGCACAGAGGAGATAGATTGGTGTGGAAATAGAGACACAACGCCTCTCAGACCTACAGGCAAACTGAACACCGCACTGTGCTGCTCTGGCAACAGCAGGCCTCCCCATAGACGGCCTGTCACAATCACAATCACACACACACAGTCACACAGGCCCACACACACAGTCCCAACCAGCCACACACACACACAACTGTCCAGACGAGGAGGCTTTTAGAGACGCAGAAGGACGCGTGCAGAGGAAGGGGAGAGTCCAGACGTCGGCGCCGGAGGACACTGGGGACGTTGTGAGGGACAAACGTGAACCCACAGTCCCTGTGACATCACACGACAAGTGGTGCACTCAAAAGAAAAAGACGCCGCCTCTCAAATCTCCATAAGACAAACACAACCACACAAACACGCCAAGGAAACTTGTTTGAAGGCAATGGACAAACACACAACACACACACACACACACATGCACAGCCACAGCTGAGGTGATGCATACGTTATCTTCCTCATGATCCACTAAATGAACACACCTCACTTATTTACAACATGAAAAGACAAAAAAAAGACAGAAAAGAGGGGGGGGGGGCACTCACTCATTACTGCAATCAAATAACAAGAGATTGAGATTTCTCATCTGGCTCGGGCATTAATTTTCCCAGTGTGGCACTGAGGCACCGGGAGCCACTGGGAACACTGGGAGAATAAAAGCGAGAGAATGAAAGAGAATACTTACAGGGAAAGAGAGGAGCGAGTCCCTCGGGGGAAATTGGAGTGGATTTAAGATTAAATTGAGAGAGTTGCGAGACGGAGGAAGAGAGGGAAAGAGAGAGAGAGAAAAAAAAACTTTGCAGCGCGTTTAATGATGATTTCTTTCTATCATGTTCTTTTCGTGCCCTCTCTCTTTTTTTTTGTTGTTCCTTCTTCCCTTTCCTCCCCTTTTCCACACTTGAAAGTTGTGTTGGTTCCTGAAGGTGAGAGAGGATCTGTGGCTCCTGCGTCCCCTCACCCTCTCTACCTCTGCCTCGCTCTCTCTGCCCCTCTCCCCCTCTCCCCTGGATCCCCAATGCCAACTGTGAGCGACTGTCAAACTTCACCCCTCCCCCTCCGTGGCCTCGTCTCCCCCTGCCCTCCCCTCCAGCAGCCATCCACTCCCCCCTGACATCTACTGACTGATACCCAGAGGTACTCCGTTTTTTTTTGGTATTATTTACTCTGTGTTTCCTCAAAAAGCACTTTCACTGATAAGTACGCACGGCTGCTTAACGTTAACTGCTGAGTCGCCAGATAATGTGACAGGTAGAAAAGTGAAGGCAGGATAAAGAGAGGGGTCATTGCAAGTTAGTGAGAAAAGCCCGGGAGTGGTTTGGACTCACATCAAATCATGTACTGCAGCGAGACCGCAGGCTCGTGTGTGTGTGTGTGTGTGTGTGTGTGTGTGTGTGTGTGTGTGCGTGTGTGTGTGTGTGTGTGAGACCCCACAAAGAGTCACAGGTCAGTAAGCCAGTGTCCGTCAGCATCAAGTTTACAGTATGTATCAGCGAATTAGCACCAGCAAGCAAAAATCACATCACTGTTCCAAAACAACCCGGCTGAACGCAGAGGTGTTGGCTTATCTGTGTATGTGTGTGTGTCAGTGTGTGTGTGTGTGCCTGTGGGCTGCAGAGGGGGGAAAGTGGGGGAAGTGAGGTTGTTGCTGGAGCACCTGTTCTGTCGACTTGACAGACAGGCCGGTGTGTGCTGGTTCAGCAGGTCGTAGAGAGGGGGAGACATAGACGGGAGATTAAGGGGGGGGGGGGGGGGTGAGAAGGGACAGAGGAGACAGCACAGAGTTGTGGAGGAACACCGGGGGAAGTCGTCTGGATGGGGACAGGAAGAGAGTTCTGACCAATGATGAACGAGCAAAAAAAAAAAAAAAAATGGAGGTTGCTGCCATTTAATTTGATGTGGGTTTTAAAAAAAAAGAAGAAAAGTCTCAGATGTGGAGATCCAATAATCGGCAAACACGGAGCAGAGACAGCGCTGCACGGGCCAATTACGGTTGCCATGGGGAAAAAAACGGGAACGACTAAGGGAACACAAAATGAATGGGAACCGGAATTTAATGGCTGGTTCCAGGCAGAGCTCTTTCAGGTGCCACTGGCACAGTGTGTCTGTGTTTGTCGTCATTAGAAAATCTCACCTTTGACAGTTTTTCCTCCCAGGTATTTCACACACACACACACACACACACACACACACACACACACACTGTCTGTAGTGACACTGTGGCACATTATTGTTAGAAAGGTGATGTAATTGCTTTTTCCAAATGGCCCCCGCCGCAACTGCAGCCCCTCTTCTACAGCCGGGACTCCCTCTCTGATTAACACCTGTTACCCTCCTCCCCCCCCACCCCCTCTCACACACACACACACACACACACACACACACACACTGTAGTGGTAATCCTGCCTTGTGTCTGCTGAGAGAGGAGGCTCACATGCCGTTAACCTTTCCCTTGAGAAGTATCACATTTCTGGGCCCAGTCATCTTCTCATACAGGACCTCGACGTAAAACAGGAAACACAGACGGAATATTAGAACACAGCTTTAAATGTAAAACAATATACTATACAGTGCGTGGGTGTGCACAGGTCATTTCATATTGATGCTCTGTCCACTGGTGGACCTGCAGTACCTGCAGTGGCCTCTGACCTGACTGCCTTCTGCTGCTCACGTTGCCGAGAGGCCGCATGGAGAATGAGCCAGTGTCCACACCTCATCACAGGTGTAAGGGTGCCCTCACATGGCTGAAGCGTGCAATGACAGCCACACATGGTGGACCACATGGGGGGTTAAGGCGTTCATGGTTAGTTTAGCCTCCCATCACTGCAGCTCTCAGTGGCAACAATGGGTTGTCAGCAATGCAATAAAGCGGATACACAACAAACATATCAAAGTACATAGCAAACGTATCAAAGCGAGTAAAACATACTGCAAAACTCTAACACACTTCATTACATCTGCATCACTGAATCTTTTCTCATCTGTCTCCACTCCTCCTTTACTTTATCACTTCAATCACTTGGCAATGTGCCTCGTGCCACTCAGAAGGCATGCTGCCCTCTTCCACTTGACACAATCACACACACACACACACACACACACACACACACACACACACACACAGACATGTAAACCCCACAGATTTCTGTCCGTCATCCATCCGTCTGTCAGTCACTGCACTTTGAAGCTGTGGGCAGTTTGGACAGCTACCAACCCTGCATCCTGCTACACACACACACACACACACACACACGCACACGCACACACATCTCCAGCTGGACCGCTGCTCTCACACACATTTGGGCAGCTGAATATTCATTGTCATCATGCACTGAGGACCTTGTAGGTTCAGGGATGCAGTGGCACAGTGGCATTAATTAACAGGGGACCTCTGTTATATGAGAAGTTTATATACACTGGTGGACCTGCAGTACCTGCAGTAGCCAGTAGCATTTGACCTGTATATAATATATGTGTGTGTGTGTGTGTGTATATATACATGTGTGTCTCAGCAGACAGCAGCCAGAGCAGAAATAAGGAATGGGCCAACCATGAGGACCCAGGTACTGTAGGTCATTTGAGCAATAGAGTATTTAATAACTTACCTTGAGCTAAGCTCTGTTAGGCTCTGTGGCTTAAATGGTGCAGAAAATTGAGAGAGTGCAAAAAAAAACAGAGGACTGTCTTGCAAACTCAATTACTCCCTGGAAGCAATCCAATTGGTCAGCTACTTTTTGCCTCTATCCTTACAAATATCTCCACAAAGACTTGTCTTTCATTATAAATGGAGAAAACTTGGAAAATCAACTTAAGCAGAGAGACGTGGGCTCATTCCCAGCAGGAGTTGCTGTATATGTGAGGAAAAGCAACATTTTGTATATTTGTACCTCAAAGCGGGTCTGAAGACCGAAAAAACACAAATAGTGCAAAGATTCCGTTTAAATACACAGTGAAATTTTAATTCAAATAAGTTAACATAAAAAAATCTGAATATATTGTTTATGTTAGAATAACATAAATAACATTTGGTCAAACGCGAACACGATATGGATTAAAGACATAAAGTCAACAGTCCCAACAAAAGGGTAAACGCCTCTTTGAAATGTAAAAAAGTGAACATCGATCTTAAATAAAACAAGTGCAAATGACTCACAGTGTCTGACAGTAAGAAAGATAGAATACATCTTTCAAATAACATAGTGCAGCTCTTAGAAATAGAACTCTTTAAACTATACATATATATATACATATATGTGTGTGTGTGTGTGTGTGTGTACATGTATACTGTACATACACACACACACACATATATATGCACACCCAAGTGGAGCAGATAATAGTTTAGAGTAACTAAGTTACCCTTCTTTTCTGAGCACTTCAAGGTTTTATCATGGATTGTACGGGAATGCAACTTTCCGAGGACGGGTTGGCGTTTTCATGAATGTTATCCCATAAAAACTTTGATTTCAAGCATGAGCTTTCCCTTTTCTCTAAGCTATGGAACAACTTCCGTTTGGGAAAGACCATTCAAAATCCTGTAGGACTTTGACGGCTGTATTTTTGGCCCATTAAATGGAACGGGAACAATGTGCATTCGTATAAATAAAATTACCATTAAAACCATTTCAATAAAAATTGCAAGTGCTTCCCTCTTCAAATGTGAAATGGTTAGGAACGTTTAGCGTCCAAACAATTCGGTGATCATCACGCCGCCAACCTTTCTCTCCTACCTTCTTTAACTTTGAAGTCCACCTCTTTAAGTTTCCATTTCAGACTCGGAGTTCTCCAAGTTAGACACAGTGGAGCTGTACCACTCTGCGCTCTCCTCCTCTTCCTGCACTCCAGATATGCCGCCGCTGCCGCCGCCGCCTGCCCTGTCTCTTCTCTCATTCAGCATTTCCATGGCCACCTGGTGGTAAGGATGTTTGCGTTTGGTGTGCCGGCGTAGCGTGTTGCGCTCGGCGAAGCGCGTGTGGCAGAGTTGGCACTGGTAGGGTTTCTCACCAGTGTGTACCCTTTGGTGACGCTGGAGCTCGCCGGCCTCCCTGAAGCGTTTGGTGCAGATGGGGCACACGAAGTTCCTCTGGCCTGTGTGGATGTGCTTGTGCCTCTGTGGAGGAAAGCAGTTTGTTAAGCGTTTTAATAGACATTACAGCGGCAATAATCGTTTTTATTCACTACCTTCTTATGATTAAACCAGTCTCTGCTGTTCCCCTCAGCTTTCATCTTCTACCAGGCAGCTGTTTGCACCAATAACGATAATAATCAGTAGCAGCAGCTCAGAGTTTGCTTCTGGTGCTTACGCGTAGCCAGGTTACTGTCAATGAGCTAACAATTTGTGACTTCTCTTACTGTCAGCACTGATCATGAAGCGATGATTATAAATGTTCTTGAACTGACCTGCAGATGGCTGGAGCGTTTGAAGGCTTTGCCGCACTGCTGGCAAACGTGAGGCTTCTTCTGCGAGTGCGTGATGGCGTGGCGCTCAAGGTCGGACAGGTAAAAGAAGACGCGCGGGCACAGCTGGCAGTACAACACCCTGCGGGGGCCCGCGGCGTTGGGCGATGCTGCCGGGGAGAGCGGATCCAGTGAGCTGAGGGGGTCAAGCTTACCAGAGGGGAGAATGGGTCCGGTGGGAGGGGAGGGTGGAGCAGCCATGTTTGAGAAATACAGATGGTCATCCAGAGGTAAATGTTCAGGGCGCAGGTCACAGGGGTCAAATTTGGACTCCGACGCTGGCGACTGGGCTTCTGCCTCTGAGCTCGGCTGAGTTAAGTGGTCATGGCTCAAATTAGCCGACAGTGGATGCGGAGAGGAATCTGCAAACGTCGATGGCTTGTTGTTTTCATTGGAGACCTCTTCAGAAGGTATGGCTTCACTTCCTGGGTTTAAATCAGAGGAGCTGATTTGATTGTGGAGGTTGGGGATTGCGCCGTGTTGGTCGTTCTGGAGAGCAGGTGTTGAAGCTGGGACAGGATTTCCAGTATCCACTCCGGACAGGACAACAGGGGGGTCACTGGCGCTCAGTCTGATGACAGTGTGAGACAGCATGGGCAGCGGAGGTCCCAGTGTGCTGACCTGAGGAGAGGAGAGAGGGAGGGAGACCGCGGCTGGTGCTGCGGTGATCTGGGAGAACTGACCTGTGGAGGGGTCGAGGACGGCGATCGGGGTGGAGGTAGAGGCGGTGTCGCCGGAGGAAGAAGGTACAGAGGAGAGGAGAAGAAACATTGGGGTGGAAGCACCGGGTGCGGTCTGAGTGACAGACAGGGGGAGGGACAGACCGACTGGAGCGGAGGAGAGCTGAGGCGAGGAAGAGGAGGGCGACAGAAGAAGAATAGGAGCGTTGGCTGAAGGGTTTGTGAGGATCTGAATGGGCTGGCTTGGTACAGACATCCCAGTGGGCGGGGACAGAACAACATTCGCCTCCTGACCAGCTTCAGTGTTTGGCTCTGTGGCCTTAGAGGAATCTGAGAGAGGAAGCATCAAACTTGTGATGACTTCCGGCGCTTTTGTCTGATCAAGACCTAACGATGACGAATCAGAATCGGGGGCTTGTGCGGGGCAAATATCCAAAGGTGCTTTGAGTGCATTGTCTAAACTTTGGCTGAGGCTAAGATCTGCCAACTGTGACGACTCTTCTTCCTCTGCCTCAACCGGATTGAGCCGGTCTGACGGAGCATCCTCCGACGTGGAAGTGTCGACTTGCGGCACTTTGAGACCATCGGGGCTGAGGGTGTACGGGATCCCCTGGTCGTCTATGAGAAGAAGGTTTTCGGTGTCGCACTCGAGCGACGGGAGGGAGTTGAAGACCGAGGTAGAAAAGAAAGAGGGAGAGAGAAGGGAGTCTTCAAGTGCGTCTGTGCCGTCCGTACGCAGCACGCGGTCCTCCTCGGGATTATCGTCCTCCTCCACTATGTCTCTGTCCCCGTCTCCCTCATATTCATCAACCTCCATGATCAGCGAGGTCTCGCAGCCGGAATCATCCAGAAACCACGCGTGCCTCTGCTCGTGACTCTCTTTCTTCTTGGGCAAACTCAGGTCCAGAGGTTCCAGCTGTTCCTCATCAAACCTCTCGCACATCTGCGAGTTCATTTCTTTTGAGATGAGTGGAGAACGTTCATCAGCGTCTCTCTCTTTAGCTTCCTCTTCACTTTCCCTCTGGCTTGGTGATTTAACTGGATTAGTGTTTGTGAGTGAAGCAGTTTGTGACACATCGGCGTGGGGGATATTATCGTTCAAAACATCACTCTGGCTGCACGTTTTATTCCCTCCCTCGGCCTCTGACCCCTGGAATGGTTGTGCCTCAGGTTCTTCCGTCTTTCCACAAGAAACCTCTCTGGGCTCAGCTGCTTTTTCAACTGCAGATTTGTCACTTCTGCTTTTTTCTGTGACCGCAGCTCCAGATGAGGGCAGCACAGGTTGTCTGAAATGTGAGCAGGCAAAGTCTTTGGTCAAGCGTATGGCAGAGTTTGTGATTGGCCTCTTGCACCGTGGGGGGACGACAATTTTGATTCTGATTGGCTGGCTCCGCAGAACAGGCACTCCAGTCTTTACAGTAATTGGCTGCCTGGACTCACCAATCTTATTTGTTTCCTGAGAGGCTGGCTTGGAATTCCCGCCCACCTCTGGCATTTTCCCATTGACTGAAGGAGCATCTTGTCTGGTGGTCGTCATGGCTGCTTTGACAGGGCATGGCTGCAGGTTACCTGGTACAGTACTGACTGAGGGTTTCTCCTTTGGCTCCACAAACACCTCTCTCCCTGGCCCCGATCCCTCTGCACACTGGCTGCCATTTTGGGCATCCAAGCTGCCACTGGTCAGGACTGAAGCCAACTGAGAGTCCATTTTGGGGCATACCTATTTACATTGCTACAATATACGGGGGACAAAAGTATTAATTAGACAGAAGTAACATTAGAGTCAAAACAAAAACACACGTGATTGTGCGTGACAGCAAAGGACGGAAACTGAGAAATGTCACGTGGTTTACTGAAGCTGTTTAAGGTCATGTTAAGTGCAAAAACAAAAACAGTCATCAGTGATATTGTTTCATTATTAAAAGCTTATAGATCAAGCAGATCAAATGTATGTGTCAGTCCGAAACTGATGAGCGACTCACATGACATGACACCCCCCCCCCTCCCTCCCCTTGATACAAGACTGTCCCGCTGATAGTGTTGTTATCTTGGATGATCCAAATTTCAGCCCGGCGAATATCGACCGGAGCCGCCGACCGTCACGAGAGAACAGGCGGGTCCGAGGGAGAACATTTCCTCCCCCTGACTTCCACCGTCCACAATAACAACAATAACAAACAACGCGGCTTCAAATTCCTCCCGGCGCGTTACTCATGCTCCCTATCGCTTTGCATTAGCAGCGCCTTCCTAATATTTATGTTTGTGTGTGTGTGGATCGAGCAGCGCGGTCCGCGGAGGACGCCATTACGCACAGTCCTAGGTCCGAAATGGCAACATGATCATGGCGCGTGTGTGCGCTCGGACCCGCGGCATCACTGAGAGACGGAGAGACGTGTAGGTTCACGGAGAGCCGCGGCGCGCGGCGACGCCGTCCCCCAGCGCCGGAGCCGCCTCGGACCCACAGCCAGCCATCTTAGAGCCGAGGGTCCGAGGCACCGAGAGCGCAACCCGGCAGCTTTAGGAGAAACTTTCCCCCGCGCGCCGTCATTTCCTCCAGCCCTGCTGTCAGAGCCGGGGCAGCACGCGCCGCACGCGCTTCCCATACATTGAAAACTGTATTTTAAACTATACTCCACCCATACGCTCGCTGCATAGGGACTGGCTTACCCGAGCTGTGGATATTTCCGGAGGACCAAATATGACTGTGCAGTGTAAAGGGTGATGCTGCGAATGCTGAGGGAGGGAGGGAGGGGTCAAGGGGAGTTGCTATGGTGTCGCAGCCTACCGGGTCCGACCGGTAGCCATGTTCAGCCTATGAGTATGGTTGAACCCGCAGCCTGCGGAGAGGGGCGCTGTGTTGCGCCTGGGAGTCAAAGCAGCGGGGGGCAAAGCCAGGGAGAGGGATCACACACAGTAGACTTTTCTCTCTCACACACAGTAGTGTGTGTGTGTGTGTGTGTGTGATGGAAAGAAACGAGGTCTGAGGGAGCTGATCATTTATACATGTTTTTATTCCAAACTTCAAACTCACAAGCCTCACAGACTTGATGCGTCGAGATCATATCACCACTGAGTCCAGTCTTTATGAGTGAGGTAACATGAGGGCATCATCGCAGGCATACCTGGGATAGTTTGTGTTAATGCACTATATATATATATATATATAAATACAGTATATATATATATATATATATATATATATATATATATACACACACATCATCATGGAGGCCTATGCATCTACAGCACGCACAGACTCGGGCTGGGGGAGGATCAAAGTATTACTTGAGGTTATATTTACGCCTGCAGTGTGATAGTGTGCAGCGGCGAGACACAACGAACATGATGCCATATAGAGCCACAAATGTAAACGCTGCAGTGTGGAGGATTTCCCTGGCTGACAGGTGCGTTCAGAGGTTGTAGTGACACTGTGACCCGGTGTCACCACAGTGGGGCGGGTGGAGGTCAGGCCCGCAGGTCATCACTCCACATCACCAGGCTCACACGCTTCAATCTCGGAGACCAGCCGGTGAGGGAAGAGTTTATACTGCAACCACGTGGGCTCTGAGAAACAAAGACAAGTGCACTCATGATCTAAACATCTAAACCTCCATGTTCCCGTACCAAGTTGTGTGGCTCCAGTTTACCTAGGTAGCATGCAGGTGGCTGCAGCTTCCCATCAAAACAGGTCTGGACTGACGTAAAGCTGCACTGATGGCGCGGATGTTTGCAGTAGAACGTTACGTTTTCCCCGTGAGGAACCATGGCATCTGTCACGTCGAACGGCCAGCGCTTCACTCCGCCGATCACCACGCGGCTTCTCTCAGCGGGGATGAGACAGCGGGCTGAGGAACCAAGAGGACAACTGAGGTCAGAGTGTGCGTGTGCAAATGTTTGTTTTTGTTTGCTCATGTGGAGACTCACCCCTGCAGTACGGGGCCGACGCACTCCAGCTGCCGTTGGACAGGCAGGTGACCTTCTGGGGTCCATCCAGGAGGAAGTTCTTTTTGCAGAGATAGTGGCTGTCAAAGCCAACCTCATATTCAGTCTTCTGGACGGCCACCAAGTAGCCGTGCTCCACCTCTGGAGGAGGCTGACAGTACAGCTCTGTAGCAGTGAAAAGAAGGAGATCCACTCATTTAATTAAACCAACAGTGGTGCATAGTTCATTGTCAGTTTTTACAACAACCCCAGTTTTCTTCATGGCAGCGTTAGCTTCACTGCTCTTACCAGGAATTTTGAATCTTGAATCTTTTGCATCTTTCGATTAATTTCCTACTGTGGAAAAAAGGCCATGCATTACCAGGTTTGGCCACAAGATGGCAGGGAAATACCGTGAAACAGGGCAGTAAGGTAAAGGAGCTCTGTATTTAAAGGGTCGTGTGTGTGTGTGTGTGTGTTTCTCTCAATCTGTGTGCACAAACAAATGCACACATCCGTCGACCCCCCCAGCATCTTCTCTTCTTCACTGTGACAGATGCATGAAGTCGTCCTGAGTGTAAGCATGATGTGCGTGCACACACACACACACACACACACACACATTGTTGTGAGGGGAAGAAAGTACTCCACACTTACCTTTGCAGATGGGGTGAGGGTCCCGCCAGGTCTGATTATCCTGGCAGAAATTCTCACTGCTTCCCACCATATCTGCTCTGCAGGACGGAAAAGAGAGAGAGGTGACACCAGATGGTGGAGCGACATGTACAGTAATGACAGCTGAGCAGCATCGGCTAAATGAAAGATGATGAAAAAAGGTGTCAATGATTCCTTTTTTTTCCCTTTCCCACTCTCTCTCTCTCTCTCTCTCTCTCTCTCTCTCTCTCTCATAATGTCTAAATGGCTGACACATCCACTCAGGCTCTTCTTACCCTGCGTGATGAGTCAGTGTGTAAAGGGGAGTCAGTGCGAGATTAGGCTGTAATGACCTAGTTAGTTTGGATGAGCGACTGTCAGCGGGGCCATCAAAATGGCCTCCACGCCGTTCATCCCTGTTTGCCTGTCATTCCCCAACACCTCTCCTGCATCCGAGGCCTCTCTCCGCTCCCTCCCTCCTCTTCACACTCCTCGTCCTCTCACTTCCTCCATTGCTGCCTTTTGAGCCATTTCACATTCCCAGTGCCTTTACCCACGCACTCGCAACATCAACGTCCAAGCAGCACCCACCCCCACCCCCACCCCCACCCCTCCCTCCCTCTCCCGCTCTCACCCTGACAGGCAGCTGTAGCGGATGGAGGCTCCTACAGTCGCGTCGCCCTGGATGCTGAAGGTGTCGGTGACTTCCTCCGGCAGAGGGCAGGTTCTGGCAGCAGCAGGTTCCGGCGTTTGAGTCGCTGGAGGTCAAAGGGCGGTAAAGACAGATAAATACCACACAGCCTGTAAAGAACCTAGTAACCACAGTAACCCACAGACGTCCATCACCCAGTGTCTTGTTCTCACTTAGGTAATAAGTCAAAGTTCAATAAGCAAGTGGCCGACACCTCTGTGAGCTCACAGCCATATCTGCGATTGTGTAACAGCGAGCGCTGGACGCTTGAGTACCTCACGCTTGTGGAAATATAAATATCAAGAGTGGTGCTCGGAGAGAGGCCGCTGTGACCCGAGCTCGATCATGCGCAGCGTTTTGGAGCCGAGCACGATGTGAAAGGCAGAGACAGCTCTCGCCTGAAGGGCTGTCTTAGATATCTGAAGCAGAGAAACGGTCATATAAAGAATGTAAAGGGACCTATGGGAGAGGGAGAGTTACGAGTCTGTTTGGCTGCCGATGAGAGCCAGGAGCCGAGTTCTGTTTTCACATACCGCCCCTCTCCTGCCTCGCACTGCCGCCACCCACACAGGCTGCAGCTCCACAGTGCGATGAGGCAGGTGTATCAAATTCCTATTTAGAAGAGAGATAAGTCGGTGGGTTTGAATGAATCACAGCGTTAAATGCATCGGCTTCTGATTGGAACCAGAGATTCAAAGGCAGGATGTATAAGCCCCTTTCTGTGTTTCCCTCTGTTTCACACAGAGACGCACACAGTCACAGCTACACACCAAAAACTCAATAGCCTGCAGCCTGGCATGAATGTCCTTGGCTCTCAGTGTAGAGAGAGAGAGAGAGAGAGAGAGAGAGAGAGAGAGAGAGAGGGACCTTATCAGAGGTCTCAGATGGAAGAGGATGAGAGGAGAAAGAGATGAGAGGAGAAGAGGATGAGAGGAGAGAGCAGAGGAGAACAGGGAACAGAAAGGCCTGGAGCAGCATGAGCAAGAAAGCTCTCTGACTCTCCTGACTGTGATCTGTCGCCCACACACACACACACACACACTCACACACACACACACACACGTGCACACACACACACACACAGAAAGAAAGTCTGTGACACATGTGCACCCCCCCCCCCCCCC